>APFE030607500.1:0-16640 GCA_000404065.3 Pinus taeda
ATCTAGCACTTTATCAGATATTCAATAATTCAGGTGATGCTTTGCCAAATGATCTCCTTCCTCTTTTATAGTCTTAGGCTTTTCACAATACCACGGTCCAAAACCATAACAATTCAATACCATGGACCCAATACTTGGGATCAACACTTTTGGATGCAATACCACAAACCAAAACCATAGGATCAAAAATTGTCGGGCTAATGCCATGAACCAACCATAAGATTTCCCATGTGCATGCGCTTTTCTCTGCATGAAAGTGCATGAACTTTTCTTTGCATGAAAGTGCGTGAACTTTTCTCTACATGAAAGTCCGTGAACCAGAAAATAACTTTGCTGCACTATAATTTATCATCTGAGATGAGTGGGTTGCCATCAAGTACAACATATGTATCATAATGCCAACATAAAGTGTGCAGCTTAATAATTGGTTACAGGATCACTAAGAACATTTCTATCACTCATCTTATTTTTGTTGATGATTATGTTCTTCATGGAGAAGTGCCTTTCATTCAATGGAAATTATTAATCAGGTTATTATGTATTTTGGTGATTCTTTTGGCCTATACATGAGCTATGTCAAGTTTAAATTTTATAACTTTATAAAAGAATGAAGGAAATGCACTTCACCAACAAAACATTCCTCTCACTAAAAGTGAGAGGCCAAAATAAAGTGTTCATGTGGCTTCTTCCCTTTATCCTCAACCTTGCTAATTTAAGAATAGTGAAAGAAGAGATCATTTTCCTTTAACTTGAGTAGGAGAGTTAATGGGTGGGTGTGGTTTATATATATATAAACTTTCTTTCCTTGATGGGGTCGATCGTAGTGCACAACAGAGTTCCTTAGGGGTCGAGCCCGCCATCTTGAGAAGTGATGTACATTAATGATTAGGGGGTGTGACCCATCCCCAACATGCATTTGCAAGTAGTCCCCCATCTAGCCATTTATGGCTATATAACCATGTAATTCACCATTTTTTGTGAGTTTTTGATGGAGGTTTCAAGCATAAGCAAGGTCAATGAATCAACCTCCCTGTTGTCAATGGAAGTTCAAGAGTATTACGTTATTGAGAGGTCACTTATATGGGTGTTGAGTATTGAAGCTGAGTGGTCTATGTATTTCTCGGTGTTGCTAAAGCAGAGGTGGGAGGGATTTCTCATTAGCACGTGGAAGTCTCACATTGGGCTTTGGGCTTTGAAGGCACTAACCAATAGAGTTAACGTCAAGCATCTCGGGCATGGTGGCTCAGGGTGTTTTTCTTTTGCTCTTGAATTGTATATTGTTAGCTTTGTCTATTTTTTCTATTTTGGTTTCTAGTTATCTGAAAATTTTTACACAAATTACCACGGTAATTATCCAAATAACTATTCTAGATTCTCATTAACCATTACATAGAATGTTCATCAGTACATAGAGTAACTTTCAATAGAGGAATAGTAAGTTGTGTACTCATTAACAACCAATGTTGTAGTATATTAACATAAATTGTATGATGAATCTTGCATCCATTACATGATTCCCTTAACCAGATTACTTAATCACTTACTTGACATTATGAACATCACATCAGTCGAGGAATCAACATCATCAAACTAGCACAATAATCAATCACATCATTCAACATTGATATACCCTAGAAACCCGGTAGGGTGAAAACCAACAAACATTTAATTTTATTATTAAAATCTCGTGAGGGTGTTCACCCTTCACTCAATGGTTTATAAGGGAGTCCATCCCTTAACCATTGTCATAAATTCTTACAGAGAAATATCATTAAATAGAACATATCTAGCTAAAAGCTATTACAATCTTCATGAAACCATTTACCACAAATCACCACTCTCTATATCCTTGTAGCATGATTGTTCCATTAGTGGACCATCATGCAAATTATACTCATCATCATGGTCCATTAGTTCTTATATGCCACAATGTTAAACATAATTTGTCTTTTGTACAAATCACCGTCCTTTCCTATCATTGTTGTTGTCAACAAGCTTTGGTAACATGATTAGATAAAGTATTAATCAATCAATAATCATTCTTTAAAAGTGATCTTTTAACATCTATTCATGTGCATACATGAGATGTAAATATAATATCACAACATTCTTCTTCTAACAACATTGTGCATGTATAAACAAATAATTATCAAGCATGTCAAAATAATTACCAAGTTACTATGATCATTCTTGCACCAGCACACTTCATATCCAAAGGAAACCATTGTAACTATCCATTTCACTTAAAGGATACTAGCAACTTATCTTTGTTTTTCGTGCATGTAATTAGTTAAAAACTTATTCAAAGACAGCTAGTCCCTTAGATTCTTCTTTGTGCATGTAACTCAGTAGTTTTTCCAATACGCTTGATAATATAATACATAAAAATGCATGCTCCCTTCTAAGGGAAAGCTAACGTGATAGACATCATTATCATGCATGCAAATGCAATTCCTTATTCGAAAAGTATATTTCCCAAGATAGAGCTAGTTACAAAATCTATTGTAAGTTGCTTTAAAACAAAATTAATGTGTTAGCCATTATTTCTTGCATGTAGATATATGTATTTATGAATGAAAGCTAGTGCATTTATTACAAGTAATTACTTGTTTTCCCTTCTAGGATCTAACATAATACTTATTCTTTTCTACACACAAATCCATGTTTTTCTCTAAAAAATGTAACACAATAGTTCTACAAATCCATGTTTCTCTTTAAAAGGTCTAACACAATAGTTCTATTTTCATGCATGTAGTCAACTATTATTTCTATGCTTCTGCATATGTGTTCTTATGCATTTGTTTCCAGATAAGTATCATAAAAAAGTTCTCATGCATTTGTTCTATGCATAGGTTATTGTATTTTCTCATAACTAAGTATTTTTTTTTTTTAAACTGTCTTACGCATGAGAATCCATGGGAATCTTTTCCATGGATTTATTAAATAAATAATCTTTACCAATGCCATGGAAATATTTTACCATGACTAAGCACAAAACCATTGTTTTATTTTGTTTGACATTCATATCGATTATTATTGATTGTTAATAATTAAAATCAAGTATAATTTGTCTATAATTAATATAATTACGCTTTTCAGGATTTCATGATAATCAAATTTGGTACGCGCGTCTCTAACATAACACCTCCGTAAATTATGTTAGACATTTGGACATATAATAGATTACGTGTTGAGTTCGAACCAAAGTTATTATATGCTACAAGTTTTTATATCACTCTCTGTATGCTATATGCGAGGTTATGCTACAGGAAACTCATTCACGGGGTCATACGATGGTTAACTTGACGTCCCCAGTACCAGCAACGAGCTTCAAAAAAAATGGCTCTAGCCATAAAGGTGCCTTCATCCTTGTTAAATGAAATGTTCTTCCTGTCTTCTAATTGTAGATAGGGATCGACAAATTTGAAGGCTACTGAAAATAGGCATATGCCCAAACAACACCTTCAAGTCTCCACTCACAATTCTCAGGGCCTTCTCCTGAAGATTTCAGTTGTTTGGATGGCAATGGACAAAGAGAAAGTTAACTTTTCTATCTTGAATATAGTAAATCTTCTTATATATGTTCAGTATGAGAGTAGTAGACACCAGAACCGACAACAGGGTAATTGTTTTGTCTTGAATATAGCAAGTGTTATCCAGTATGTGGTCAACAGAAAGGCTGCCCCTTCCTTTTCAAGCTTCAATGAAAAGTGTAGCTTAGTCAACTTTAATCCTCAGTGGACCATGGGATTTGACATTGGATGAGGGGTGGAGCCATTCCTGTGCAAGCTCTGTGTAGACGGAAATGTCGTCTAGTTCTGTTCACTCATTCATTCAAAAGATATTAAGAAGACTTGTCTAATTATCCTTTGTTAGTTTGTTAGTGTGGTTCTCCTCCTGTAAGTTGATTACAAAGGAAGATGTAGCATCTCAATGGAAATCCTCAGTAACAGCCATCAACAAAGGAGAGCAGCAATGTCATTGTTATTCAAGATGCACTGACGATTCCTGCAAAACCCACCAATGAAACCAAGACGAGAGTTGCTACTTTGGACGTATTCTGAGGCCTCACCAATTGGGGTCAATGTGTTGAATATTCTTTCTACCAAAAGCGTGGAGGAGGGCAAGGAAAAGAGGGAGCAAGTGATGACAGCCTTCCAATTTTCTTAGAAGACATTACACTGGAGGGTAAAATGGAACATAAGTGTAATTCTGGGGATGTGGCAATTGACCTTGAGGAGAATGTCGACACTAGTGCACCATCATCTTCTGAGGCCGGCAGTTTTCAAAGAAGGATCCCAGTGGATGATTATAATAGCATTTGTGAAGGTGCTTGACAGAAATCACGAAATCCGGGGTTGGAATCTCTACGCAGCAGTTTCAATAGAAAATTCACATAATTAAATTTCATAGAGAATTACACCATGTGTAGGGTCGGTAAGGTCGAAAGGGTTTCAACCTGCTCTGATACCAAATGTGATGACCTTTCTACAATAATAATTATTGTGCCAACCTTTAAGCAGATATAATTACAGTAAAGCAACAATAATTAATGTGTCATCCTTTAAGCAGATATAATTATAGTAAAGGAAATTTTTTTTGACAAAATTGACTAACTAAACTACTGAGGGTACTTACCTGTACCTCCAGCAGGTTGATGATAACTCTAGTAGGTTGATGATGCCCCAGCTGATTGCTCGGTTACCAAAAGACCGAATCCACCCAGCCAAACTGAGCAGAAACTGGCTGCTCAATCCAGCAAGCTTCTTAATAGAAGCCGTCTGTTCACCCGTGCCTAGAACCTCAGGACAACTAAAGATCTTCCTGTGGATAATTTCCTCCTTCAGATTTTCTTCCGTGTGTTCTTTTCCTTCCCTCCATTCCCCTCCGTAACCTTCTGCTCGGTGGTTTTATTAGGTTTCTTGGCGGTGGCCACCCTTCCATCAGCAGCCCACCGCTTAATCTGTGGGTGACACCTTCCATGTCCCACCTTCTCTATCACATTGTTATGGTCCCGTAGACATAAGTATTTCAAATTTAATTAAATATATCACTTTATGATTTATCAAAATATTATTAAGGTTATAACATTATATTAATTTTTTATATTTATATATGTATTTTTAAATCATTTTATTAATTAATATAATTTATTTTTATTAATAGATAGGTCATTACACCTACGAACAGTGATAGGTCTTAAGCAATTGCAACTAGATTTCTTTTAATTCCTTGAATACACTATTTTGTGTGAAAATGAAACATAATGAATTCGTTAATGAATCGTTATTTTCATAGGTACTTTCATCTACTTCATACCTAGCTTAGTTTGTCATTTGAATTGCTTTATACTTGGTACTGCATGGTTACTTCATTTGCTTATTATCTAGCATAGTTCAAGCATGTTTATTTCATAGTATAGATGATGTTTGAAATATCTTGTTTGAATGAAAATTGAAGAAGTAAAAGTGTGAGTGTTTCTTCCTAAACAATTGAGTTTAGACAATATTTCTTCACAATCGATAGAATAGATTTATTTTTGCACTTAGTGAATTATAAGTTGCAACATAAATATCCAAGACCAAAAATCTCAAAACAATCTAATACAAGTAGGATCACTCTCGTATCATCCATAAGCTAATTAGATAGAGATTAACTTCCAAGAAATTAGTTAATAACTCTAAGGATTGTAACTCCAATATAATTAACAAACACCACCTCCATATTAAGTTTAGATCCTAACAAACACATAATGATAATAACTTCTACCACATATTGTGCACCTGTACTTCAACAGTATACGCACCCTGGTTGACAATTTATGATTGACAATTCAAAGACATTGAATTGGCCAAAAATTTTGGTGCCATTGTCGAGGAAGTACGACTAAGTTTAAAAAAAAAAAAATCAAAATCGAAACATGATATGCGTAGGGATAGAGACTTTAGAGGTAGATTTGTAGGGAGAGGAAGAAGTTTAATTCCCACAAATCCACTCACTTCACCTAGAATTTGAGAATCCACACCACCTACTCAAACCCAAATTACTTTTAGAGGTCAACAAAGGCTTCTAGAAATCTCAAGATCAGAAATCCAATCTAGAACCTCACCCACTTCTTCTACTGAACTTGTAATTGAAGAAAATCCTACATCCCCAACTACATGAGTAATCTTTCTATCCTCCACTGGTGAGAAGATTTTGGGAGAAAAATTAGAAGTTCCTAGTGAAGAAGAGGAATTGGAAACTTATTATGAGAAACTATTGGTAGAGGAACCAGAAAGCTTAGAAGAACACTATATTAGCTCTGAAGAATCTATTATGGCTGAATAAGGGGAAGGAGAAGTACACAATGTCCATGGTGAAGAAGATAGGATTGTTGGAAGAGTAAGATGAATAAGTAGAGGTAGAGGAGGGGGTAGAGGCAGAGGAAATCAAGATCCTTTAGGATTCCCTATTCTTGATGAAGATACAAGCCTCATAATGAAAAATATATCACCCTCGATTCTTCCTAATTTCCATGGGAAAAGAAACGAATATCCAGAGACATTTCTCTTCGAATTTGAAGTATTATGCAGGTCGTATGACTATCTGCATGATGCTCAAAAGTTAAAATTGTTCCCTACAACATTAAAAGACTCAGTATTAAAATGGTTCATGAGTATAGGAGTGCATTCTATAACAACATGGGGACAAATGAAAGAGGCTTTCTTAGGAAAATATAGAGATTATTGTATGCCTAGTAACCTTAAAGATGAAGTCTTCAAAATGACAAAAAAAAGAAGATGAAAATATTGAAGACTTGGTAGAAAGGTTTGTTTATAATGTTAAAAGATAAGAAATGGATAATTTGGATGAAGAAACCTTAAAATCTCTCTTACTTAGAGTTATTAAAGATGAATGGGTCGATCTCCTTAACCTAACTAGGAAAGGAGATATTTTCCAACTACCATTTGTAGATATTTGTGATTTATGTGTACATATCTCAAGGGGTAAATCACGAGTTGGAAGGAGTCCTAAGGACCCTCTCTTGTCAAGAATTAACAAATCTGCAATGGGGATAGTCAGCAGGGTAGAAATAGGAAATTTGCTTGACACCTTCAAAACAGATAACTTAGGGAGCCTAAGTGAATAGATAGACACCCTTAAAATACAAAACAAGCAAAATTCTGAAAATGTTGCATTATCTATCTTCTGTCCCAAATGTCGAACGAAACATGCTCTAAGAGAGTGTCCCTTAGACTCAAAAGCCATAGAAACCTGTGTCATATGTGCAGATAATCATGACACAAAGGAATGTCCATCCTTACCAAGTCTTAAGGTTGTATTCAATGATGAAGGAATCTCAAAACTAGTAAACCCTTTCTACTTTATAGCCAAAAGACCATGGCAAAACCCCCAACTAAATCAATCACAAGGATTTAGACCACAACAATTTGCCCAGTCTTCACAAAATAATTGGAATTCAGCCTGGCAGCCTTGGGCACTGCCATAGTCACAAACTTGGAATCAAGGATGGAAAAATCCTTATGGAGCCTATGCTCAATATCAACAATACTCGCCATCTTACCTTCCACCACAATTCTTACCCCTATCTAATAAAATTCCTCAAGCTAATCAATTGCTACAAGTTTCAGTTCAAAATCAAAACCCACAACTTTCCCTACCATTTCCACAAAAATCAAATCAACTACCCGCTCAACCACTTCCGAATCCTAATAATAAAATACCACAACAACCAGTGTACAACATGGAGGGTCAGAATCCTCAAACTTATGTAATAACTCCACTAGACCTAAACAATGTCCAATTAAGGTCTGGAAGAGTATTACCAAGAAAACCTCCTATTGTCATTCAAGAAACAAGATCCGATATTCAAAAACACAAAAATCAATCAGAAGAAGGGGAGACTTCTCTCCCTCTAAAAGAAAATAAACAAACACAAGAAATTACAATATATACTCCTATCATAGAACAACCCTCGATATCAGTTAAACCACCTTTCCTAGTTGAAAATCGATGAAGGAGTAGAGAAACAAATTGTCTTGCCTGATTAAAATATGATGGATGAATTGAGAAATGTTTGTATTAAGATTCCTTTATTGCAAGCCATAAAAGAAATACCAATTTTTGCAAAAGCAATTAAGGAATTAAGTACACAAATATCAGGGAGAAGAAGAAAAGATATAAAAAGAATTCAGTTAGTCAGAAATATTGCAGACATTATGATGGGGAAGATGACAATTCAAAAATATTTAGATCTAAGAAGCCCCATTGTAAAAATTCACATCAGTGGAACTGAAATACCAAACACATTAATTGGTCTAGGAGCAGCCATAAACATAATGAGTAAACAAGTTATGGACACACTTAGGCTTCTTAACCTTTAGTACACACCAACCTTGTTGCAATTAGCAAATAGGTCTGTTACTAAACCAGATGGTGTGTTGGAAGATGTTTTTGTATCCTTAGATCCTTGGGAATATCCTGTTGATTTCATGGTCTTAACACCATAGAATAATTTAGGACTACATCCATTAATTCTAGGAAGGCCTTGGTTGGCTATAGTTGATGCTTTCATCGGCTGTAGATCAGGCAATATGTTTATCTCAAATGGAAATTCCACAAATAAATTTACATTATATCCCCTTGCAAGAACAACAATAGATACAGAAACTAAAGAATGGATAGAAGATGAAGAAGATATACAACCTATTTTCGCTACTGAACAAGTAAAGGAGGAAGACCAACTTTTAAATTTACTGGAAAATAATGAATCTTCCTCACATTATGATTGTGGTTGAAACGAGTATCGCTCATCTAAACAAGTATCATTTCTCTCCATGGAAAAATTTGGGAATTCCTCGATAGAAATCTTTCTAGGAAAAACCTTGAATGTCAACAAAACCTGGGAAAAGTGCAAAAGAATCAATTGATAGAAATTTTACAAAAACATTCTTCTTCTTTTGCATGGGAATACATTGACATGAGAGGGATTGATCCTAAAACTTGCATACATCATATCTACATTGAACAAAATTCAAGACTAGTTAGACAACCTCAGCGAAGAATGAACCCAAACCTAAAAGAAATTGTTAAGGAAGAATTGCAGAAACTATTTAATGTAAATTTCATCTATCCAATATCCGACAGTAAGTGGGTTTCACCCCTAGTAATCATTCCTAAGAAGAATGGAAAATGGAGAGTATGCATCAATTACAGGGAATTAAACAAAGCAACATTCAAAGACCACTTTTCGTTATCTTTCATAGACCAGGTCTTAGACACTTTAGCAAGAAAAACATATTTTTCCTTCTTGGATGGGTTAAGAGGATATAACCAGATTCATGTAGCCCCTGAGGATCAAGATAAAACCACGTTCACTTGTCCATGGGGAACTTATGCTTACCAGGTACTTCCCTTTGGGTTATGTAATGCTCCAGCAACATTCCAAAGAGCAGTCCTCGGCATTTTCTCTAACCTTATTCATGATTGTGTGGAATTGTACATGGATGATTTCACAGTCTATGGGGATTCTTTCGATGAAGCACTGGAAAATTTAGAAAAAGTCTTAATAAGATGTAAAGAAACAAATCTCTCATTAAGCCATGAAAAATGCTTCATGATGTTTAACAAAGGAATTGTTTTAGGTCATCATATTTCAGGAGATGGAATCAAAGTAGAATCATCTAAAGTTGAAGTCATTTCTAAGTTATCAGTGCCAAGTTTTCAAAAGGATGTTAGAAGTTTTCTCGATTTTACTGGATACTATAGAATATTTATAGAAAACTTCACAAAAATTGCATCCCCACTTTTTACACTACTCACCAAAGACTGTGAATTCAGTTGGGATTTTGAATGTCAAGCTACCTTTGAAACTTTGAAAAAGAAAATTTCTAATTAAAAGGACATAACTAGAAATTTCCTTTTCATATCTCAACAGATGCTTTAGATTCAGCTTTAGAAGTTTTGTTAGGACAAAATGATCTTACTCCTTATGCAATCTATTATACCAAAAAAAAATTAACTCTTGCAGAGTTAAATTACACTGTAACCGAAAAGGAGTTTTTAGTTGTAGTTCATGACATTAACAAATTCAGACATTATATAACTGGCTATGAAACCTTTGTTCACCCATACCATTCTGCCATTAGATACTTAATGAATAAACTAGACACCAATGGAAGAATAACTAGATGGCTCCTAATTTTACAAGAATTCAACATAAGCATTCTAGATAGGCCGGGAAAATAGAACACAATTTCCGATTTTCTATCTAGAATACAAAATGAAAATAATGATCAACCCATAGAAGATAAATTTCTTGATGAATATCTTTTTGTAGTATCTACTAAATCACCTTGATATGCAGATATTGCTAACTATTTGGCCACAGGAAAAATTCCATTTCATTTATCCCCTAGAAAAAAGAGAAGAATAGTCCACAATAGCACATCATATTCATGGATAAATGAAGAATTATAGAAGATAGGACCAGATCTCATCATCATAAGATGTGTTTAGGAGGATGAAATACCATAGATACTTAAATTTTGTCACGATGAGCCATGTGGAGGACATTTTTCTAACAGGAGAACTGCTTACAAAATCTTATTTTTAGGATATTATTGGCCTTCCATTTTCAAGGACACCAAGGAATATGTTAAAAGATGTGACAGTTGTTAGAGAATGGGCAAACCTACTCTTTCAAATGAAATTCCACTACAACCACAAGTACTTATCGAACCATTTGAAAATAGGCACTGGATTTTGTTAGACCAATCAGCCCACCTTCAAAGCAAAATAAGTATATTATGGTATGTACTGATTATGTCACTAAATGGGTAGAAACTAAAGCACTTCCTTTTGCTACTGAAAATGTTGTAGTTTCATTTCTTTTTGAGGATATTTTTACTCATTTTGGTGTCCCAAGAGAAATTGTAACAGATCAAGGAACACAATTCACATCCAAACTAGTGCAGAAGCTTGTGGGCCAATACAAGATAAAACATCGGAAGTCCACTCAATACCATCCACAAGCCAATGGACAAGTTGAGTCCACAAATAAGGTGATTAAGGCTATCCTTACCAATACCATACATCTACACAGGAAATACTAGGTGGAAAAGCTTCCAGAAGCCTTATGGGCCTACAAAACTACATGGAGGAATACTACAGGGCATACTCCCTATGAACTTGTTTATGGGAAGCAAGTCTTACTTCTGATAGAATTCCAGATCCAAAACTATAAGACAACAGTCCAATTAGATCTTGACTTGTCAAAAGCCTAGGGGCAAAGGATGACACAACTAAATGAACTCGATGAAATCAGACAAGAGGCCTTCCAAAGAACTAGCCTAGTTCAACAACAGAGGTCAAGATGGCATGATAAGTACATTGAAGAAAGGAAATTTGATCCAGGAGATTGGGCATTTCTCTTTGATTCAAAATTCAAAAATTTTCAAGGAAAATTCCAAACCCATTGGCTTGGACCATATGAAGTTGAAAATGTCCTTAACAATGGTGTAGTTAGAATTAGAACTATTGATGAAGAGAAAACTCCTCTATTAGTAAATGGACATCGACTCAGGCTTTACTAGAAGCCATTAACAAAAGAGGAATTTGTTAAAATGTTTCAAGATAATTTAGAACTGAAGATGGTCAAGAAGAATTCCTCTTCTTTTCCACCTTAGAAATTTTTACTCAGTTTAATCTTAATATATATATAATATATATGAAAAAAAGTATAAACATGAAAACCAACATGTTGTTGGCAGGTTTATACAGAAAATTTAGAGTGAAAACCAATTTCTATTGGCACTTCAAATTTTCCTTTTAAGAAAAAAGAAATAATAATAAATTCCCTTTATTCTTCTTTCACAACTTTAGAATCAACAACTTTCCGCATCTTGGACAATTTTCCACAGCTTGGACCACTTTCCGTAGCTATGACAAGTTTCTGTAGCCTAATAATTTTTTGAGCCTACAAGGACACTTGGTGATTTGGATTAAAGGACAGCTGATAGAGCAAAGTACCTGCAGGAAGTCAAAGGACAACAAATAAGGTTACCAAAAGAGATCAAAGGTACATGCTACTTTAATTTAACAATAGGGAAGGTTATATTGTATATATGATTAAGAAGATATAGTACTATCGAACATTAAAATGCAATCATTATAACCTAAGGGTGATGGCCGCCTAACAAAAAAATATCATATGCCACCACTTAAAAGTCATGTCACGTTCCCATTCCAAATCCACCAAAGTAATTACCCAATCATCACTTTAAATGCACCTAACGGCTGGATTCATTCCTATAACCCTTATGATAATTCACATGTTCTTCCCTATTCTTACACTCCTCTGAACTTTCATAGCTACTCCATCTTTCCACCACTTAGAAAACCCTACCAGCTCCATTTTCTTGTCAAGGTAACCAGTCTTCGAGGCAAATCATCCTTCAAAATGGGGATAATTTTTCGAATTGATCTAGCAGGAAAGCAATTCTTGGAGGGGTACCCATAGACTAAGGAGTTGCTGCAAAATAAACAATGGTTGTGGTTCATTGAAAAAATCAATGGTTTTCACAGGGAAGTAACCACGACATTTTCACACCCATTTGATGGGACTAAGGTCGAAATAGGAGACATTAAACTCACCATAACAAAGTCCATGATCGCGAAGGCTACTAAGCTACCAAGGAGTGGGGAAAAATGATTTAAGAACAGGGGAATCGATGGCAAGGCTTGGAAGGTCTTCCTCAAAAATCCGAACATGGACACTACTGTCTACAAGAAAATTATTCCAAGCACTGCTCTTAAGAATAAATGGAGAAACTTATTACTTGTGCTTCAAAAGTTTGTCACTTGTGAGGGTAGTTTTGGGAAAATGTATTTTTATCATGTTAGGATGATGATTCATTTCCTTGAAGATCACTAGATGAACCTTCCCTACTTCCTCTTAAATAGTCTCAAGAAAATGTCTACAAATGTTCAAAAGAAAATTCAGTGTATAGGAAACACCATGTATCATCATGGCCTGATAAAAATATTGGTCAAATTTCTTCTCCAAAGTATAGGGGATAACTAAGAGAATTTCCTAGTGAGGAATCACTTTGAAGAAAAATCCCTAGAAAAAGCAAGAAGCGGTAGGGCCCCTAGAGGAAGAAAGAGAACCATAGGGATCATAAGGGAGTAGGCACCTCAGACTTAGACAGAAGTATCAGAAGAAGAGTTGCCTATAGTGAAGATTTTGCAGAGAATGAAGAGGGGAAACCCTAGAGGAAAGAAAGTCAGCATAAGTAAAGAAGAATTGTCACAAACTAAGCCCCCTCCTCAAGAAGAAAGGTCAGAGAATAAAAGAAGAAAAGTACAGGAAATAAAAACCTTAGGATTGAGGAGGAGTACAAGGATAAGCATAGTTCCATAGACAATCTCAAAAATTACAGAGTATATTGACCTTGAGGGCAATGAGCCAACGGAGAAGGAACCAACAGAGGATGAGCCAATTTGAAATCTTCAAAGTTCTCCAAAGGGTCACCGAGATCATCACTAAGAGTATCACCATAACCATGCAGCTCACCTCTAAGAAGCCTAGTGCATAGTCCGGGTATTGAGCCTGTTCAACAGGAAATATATGACTATATAGAGTCATTGGAAAGGAAAGAGACAACAACCAAAGAAACAATTCAGAGTCCTGGAGAAGGGAGAAACTAGGTAAATGAACAATCAACCTCAAACATCTTAAAGTAGGAGATCTTTGAATTAGAAAAATTGAACTGGTATCTCAAAAATCAGAATCAAGCATTGAAGACACAAAGTGAGATCCAGATTGCAAAAAGTGACAATCTCATCCTTCATCTGAGCTTGTGGTATAAGAAAAACAAAAAGCTGAAGAAGAAAAATAGAATTATGAAAAGAGAGATTATCAGCTTAAAATATAGAATTCTCATGAGGAAACCTAGAATGCCAATAACTACCAAAAAGAAGAAAACAATGAAAATTGGAGGTGATAAGCAAAAGGCACCGGTGACTGACAAAGAAGAAGTGTATGAGGACATACAAAATCTTCAGTCTAGGGGAATGTAAAGCCCGAATATTTTCCTACCATGACATCCCTTTTTGCCTAGTATTCCTCTCTTTTCCTAAATATCTACCACCTAAATAAATCCATATCCACCAGGTTTTGATGAAGGTATGCAATAATATGTCTTCGTATTCATGTTTGACTTTATAACCTATTGTTTTGTTAAACAGTACCGAATCGGTCTGTTTCCATGGCTAATCCAGATTTATGTAGCTACCCCCATTGTTTGCTAGGTTCAGAAGCTCTAGGCCAGAAATGAAGGATGCGGATGGATAGGGAATGGTTTCCTCATGGATTCCTTCCTATCCCTATGAAACTATTCGTTAAGATAAGCGTAGGAGATCACGGTCAAACTCCAAGTCAACTGCAGTATTGTCGCCTTAATGAAATCCGAGTTCAATCGAAATCTTATCAATTTGCTTTCGGAATAGAAAATTGAAGCTTTAGCATTATAGTTTAGCTAGGATAAAGATATTAAGTTGAAATTACTCATGTTATTATGCCAGAGACCTGTTATAAAACTTATGGCTGCACCATGATTTGGGTGTGCGTCGGATGATGTAATTTTGAAACAGTGTGTGAATTTTGTTTGCCATCAATAGAATTGGGTTTGTGTGTATGTGTTGCATTGATTGAATATTGTGAATTCATCTAGGGAGGACCCCTACGAACTAGAGACAGGTCTTAACCAATTGCAACTTGATTTCTTTTCATTCCTTGAATGCTCTATTTTGTGTGAAAATGCAGCATAATGAATTCGTTAATGAATCGTCATTTGCATAAGTACTTTCATATGCTTCATACCTAGCTTATTCTATCATTTGAATTTCTTTATACTTGGTACTACATGGTTACTTCATTTGCATATTATCTAGCATAGTTCAAGCATGTTTATTTCATAGTATAGATGTTGTTTGAAATATCTTGTTTGAATGAAAATTGAATAAGTAAAAGTGTGAGATTTTTCTCCTAAACAATTGAGTTCAAACAATATTTCTTCACAATCGATAGAATAGATTTCTTTTTTCACTTAGTGAATTAGAAGTTGCAATATAAAGATCCAAGACCAAAAATCTCAAAACAATCTAATACAAGTAGAATCACTCTTGTATCATCCGTAAAGTAATTAGATAGAGATTAACTTCCAAGAAATTAGCTAATAACTTTAAGGATTGTAACTATAATATAATTAACAAACACCACCTCCATGTTAAGTTTATATCCTAACAAACACATAACGACATATCGAATAATTTCTAGCACATATTGTGCACTTGTACTTCAATAGTCTACACACCCTAGTTGACAATTTATGATTGACAATTCAAAGACATTGAATTGGCCAAACAAGCAGCAATATATAAAAGTGATCTAATAGAAGCTACCTTGGCAACAGGAGAAAAAATATAACCAAAATCAATTCCCAACACCTGGGAATAACCATTTTCTACCAACCGAGGTTTGTATTTCTCCACCTTTCCTTATACATTTATCTTCTTCTTAAACACTCATTTGCTGCCAATGGGTTTCCTTCCAGCCAACAACTCCACCAAATCCCAAGCCTCATTTTTGTGAAAAGATGCCATTTCATCAACCATGGCCTCTTTCCAGAGTTTTCCATCCTTTGAATCTACTACTTCCTTCACAATTCTGGGATCATCATCAATAATAGATAAAGCAAAGTTTGAACATAAATCAGATGGACTATACCTTTCTGGCTTCGTTCTTTCTCAAGTTGATCTTCTCACAACCGGAGTTTGTGGCTCTTCATCTTCTGATTCCTCTTTTGTCATCGAGTCTGATTCTTCCTCCTTAAGCTCAAACTCTATCTTCTCAGGTTCCTTTGGTTGGATTTTGTGTTTAATAACATCTTTCACCTCTCTGAACACCACATCTCGGTTGTACACAACCTTCCTTGTTACTGGGTTCCAAAGCTTATAACCCTTTAAACCATCCTTATACCTAATAAAGATGCACTTTTCATATTACGATCCAAATATGTTCTTTTCTCCGTTGGAACATGTACATATGCATCACATCCAAATACCCTCAGATGTGAAAGAGAGGGTTTCTTACCAGTGCATACCTCTTGTGGAGTCTTATCCTCCAACGTTGATGAAGGTGATCTATTGACCAGGTAACATGCAGTCTCCACCACCTCTACTTAGAATTCCTGTCCTAACCCAACACCACTGATCATGCTTCTTGCCCTTTCCATCAACGTCTTGTTCATTCTTTCTGCAACTCCATTTTGATGAGGTGTGTATGGAGTAGTCTTATGTTGTGCTATACCACACTTCTTACAGAATTCTTCAAATTCCTTCTTGCAAAACTCTCCACCATTATCTGTCCTTAGCACCTTTATCTTCTTCTCTGTCTGGTTTTTCTCCAGAGCCTTAAATTCTTTAAACCTGTCAAAGACTTCAAATTTCTTCTTGAGGAAATATATCCATGTATTCCTTGATACGTCATCTATAAATGATACATAGTACATAGACTTACCCAATGATGGAGCCTTCACAGGTCCAAACACATCACTATGCACAAGCTCTAATAT
>APFE030607511.1:2745-18806 GCA_000404065.3 Pinus taeda
CAAGGGCTAAATATACCTTTTTTACCCTCTCCCTTAAAATAAGGTGGGCTATTTGAGGTGATTTGTAAAAATGTACTATGATACAAAATATTCGCCCACTAAAAACTTAAAACCCCTTAATTTCGCCAAAGGGCGAACATTCGCCCTAAAATTTTCTATGATTGTAAGTTACAAATGTACATGTTAAAGAAACACACTTTACCTAACTATATACTAGACCAAGTTATACTTAACTATTCCTAGGTGTCAGAATATCCTAACAATGAATCGACGTTGAGGATGGTGATCAGGTGGCAAGGGGAACGAAGGTGATCATAGATGTTGATTATTGGATCAAGGGAAATGGACGATGGAGATTGCATGCGGGAGGTGTAAAGTTGTGGCGGGAGTGGAGAAAGCCTGAGGAATTAGATCTCGGATGAGAAGATCACACAACTATTGGGTGGAGGAGGTGCACAAGCAATAATGCCTAAGGGTGGTTTCATTTGGGTGGTAATGGCTTCTATCGGGCACTCATTAGGCGGTAAGTGATAAAGGCCAGAGTCTACCCAATGCCATTCATTGCATGCCACGTAGAAGTTAAGGAGAGAGAAAAACACCTTTATCAGCCGTGTATTCCTCTTGCCAGTTGCCCACATGATATGAGCAACAACCATTAGATCTGGCAGGAGTGATCCAACAGTGAAGATTGATCGAGCATATCTCATCAATCAGGTGAAATGTGGACCATTGGATTGGTGGGGGGGTCAATGGAAGAGGCACATGGAGGTACGAGATGTCCTTGATAAATGTGTGGAGGGAATGTATGGGCAGAAAGGTAAGGTTTTCAGGGGTTTTTGGGTTAATTTAATTAAGGCTAATGTGAAAGAGGGTTTCGTTATGATGTGAGGGTCGGGTTGGGATATGATTGGAACAGAATGTATGTTAGGCCCCTATACTACTAGTTTAACCCCTTATTGTTATTAGTACAACCCACTTATTATATTGATGTACCCATGTAGTGCCCATATTGTTACTATTATGCCCCATAGAAGCCCACTATTGTTATTATTGTGCCCTTACATTATTATTGTTATGTCGGCTCTGATTGTGATATGACCCTTTAGACTCCTATATAGAAAGGATGTCTTCTCATTTGTATCATCCAAGAATTGTTCATTTATGTAATTTAAAGGAGGTTGCTCCCTCGAACAGGTTGAATTCTAAGGCCTTAATCTATCTCTTATATCTTTCTTGAAGTTGGTTTCATAACAATGTAAGTAGAAGAGTACGGAAATGGGGTGATGATGGCCCATGTGGGAACTTCTCCATGATAGAAAGGTGGCTATTTCCCTCCATTGGCCATTAAAATAACAACACTGGATCCTTTTGGGCATGAAAGCCTCCCTGTGAGGTTTCAAGAACTGTAGACCACTACCTTTCTAGTAAAACCAAAATCAAATCTTCCTGCTAGTGTTCCATAGGGCATGGAATCTATTTTGCATAAAAATAAAAACTGAAAAAGTTTTAAAGAATTAAATGAAATAAAGTTTGAAAAACTGCCCGTTGACTAGGCTACCAAAAACATCTCCTCCTTTGAGACTGTGTAGAATAAAGGTATTGTTTTGTTGAATTTGAGCGATGAAAAATGAACCTATCCATAAGGAATAAAACTTACCATGATTACCTTTCTTTTCTTTAAATGCATCCCATTTGAGAACCCAATCACCAACTTGGAAATTTTCCACTTTTTCCTTTCTGTTAAAGGTTTCCTTGATTTTCTTCTCATGAGCCTTTCACTTCTCAACTAGCTGCTCTTAGATATGTTGTATTTCAACCAGGGTATTCATTCTTCTTACCATGCCATTCTCTTCATCTTGTTCTTCTTGCAAGAATTTGGCCACAAGGAGAATCAACAGGATAGGAAAAGTAGCATTGGTTCCATAAACCAGCTTGAGTGATGAATTTACTATGGACTTCCTGTTGGTAACCCTCTCAGCCCATGGTGCAAACTTCAACCTGGAATCCCAACTCCTTTTGTTGTCTTCCAATAGTTTTTTGATTATCCTTACAAGACTCTTTTTAGATGATTCAGCCAATCCATTGCCTTGAGGATAATATGAGGTAGAATGCATCAATTGAATTCCCATGGATTCACACATGTCTACCAATTCTTTTTACCTAAAATTTGTTGCATTATATGTGACTAGTTTGGTTGGGCAACCGAATCTAGTGAAAATGTTCTCATTCAAAAAGTTTATGAAAACCTAGTGATTAGCATTCTTAGTGGGTATAGCCTTAATCTATTTGGTGAAATAATCAGTGGCTACTAAGATCCATTTATTCTGGCCATTAGAATGTGGATTAATCTCACTTATGAAGTTCAAGCCCCACTGTTGGAAGGGACCATTGACATGTACTAGCTTCAAAGACAGAGATTTTAGCTAATATCTTCCTACAAAGCTTTGACATTCATCACAAAATTTCACAAGAAAAATACAACAGAGAACAAAGTATGCCAATAATACCCAACTCTCAGGATCTTGTGGGTTGTGGTTTTCCAATAATGATGCCGTGCACATATGCTAGAATGGAAATTGTGCATGACTTCCATAGATTGTCCTTTATTTAGACATCTCAAGATGATCCCTAATGGGTCTTTCCAATAAAGGATATTTTTATTAATGCAGAATTCGGTTGATCTGATTTTAATGGCTCGGGATTGACTTGAGCTAAGCCCTTGAGGGACTTCTAGCTTCTGTAAAAATTGAACTATGTTGGAATACCACTCACAGGTGGCTAGGTCTTCAGCTAAAGGTTGATTCTGCTTTTGTTCTTCTACTGCTTCCTCTGTCTACTCATCATCTTAATTTGGACCCATGCAATTTATGTCTAACAAGCTATTTCTTCACCCATAAGTTTAGCCAAGCACTAGCCTTTGACCAACTTAGTGGGCCTCACCTCTATGTTAAACACTATGATTTTTGCAATCCATTTAGCTCTCTTTCCATCAATCTCTCCCTGAGTTAAGACATATTTTACTGAGACTGAAGGTACATATCCAACCAGTTTGGAATGTAGAATATAGATTATGAATGCCTTCAAAGATTTTATGAGAGCATAAGCCTGTTTTTCAATAAGGTCATACCTTAGTTCAACATCGCTCGGCATTTTTATGAAAAAGGCCACACGGTACTCTACACCTTCATCAGTTTTCTGCAATAGAACTACTGCAGGTGTATCATAAGAGGAAAAAGAGAAGATATAAAACTCCTTGGTGTAATTTGGATTGATTAGAGTGGGAGGTTCCATGATAGCTTGTTTTATGGCTTCAAATGAGCTTCTTGCAACATCTATCCATTTTATTTATAACCCTTTCCTCAGCATGGAAGTGATGCACTTCACTAAATCTGCAAAGTTTGGAATGAACCTTTTGACAAAGTTAATCTTACCCAGGAAAGATTGAATGTCCCTTTTTGACCTTGGGATGGACAATGTCATAGTTGCTTGAGCTCTGGCTAGGTCAATCTTCACGCCTTCAGAAGAAACAATATGTCCCATAAGTTTTCCTTTTTCTAGAGAAAACTGTGATTTCTTTGGGTTCACAGAGATTCCAAACTGTCTACACTTTAGAAACACCTTCTTCAAATGATGCAAATGGTCCTTGTGACTACTGGAAAAAAGGTTATGTCATCAAGGTAAATAAGGAAAAACTTGTCCTTCTCTCCCACAAATGCTATGTCCATGGCCCTCTCAAAAATAGCCCCAACATTCATCAATCCAAAAGGCAACTTGGAGTACATGAAAGTGCCCCAAGGAGTGGTGAAGACAGTGAAATGGGGTGATGATGGCCCATGTGGGAAATTCTCCATGACAACAAAGTGGGCCATTTTCCTCCTTTGGCCTTCATAATACAAGTTCTACACGTTATGACTAACAGGGTGATTATCAGAGAATGTATGATGCTTGCTTAAGTATGCACACATGAGACTCCTGATCAAAAGTCTCGAAACCTTCTAGTTGCTCGATATATACCTCCTCCTCAATAACTCCATTGAAGAATGTTGCTTTCACGTCAATCTAGTGCATATTCCACCCGATATGTGCATCTAGACAAAGAATTGATACGATGGATGAGTGCCTTGAGACACGATCAAGGGTATCCTCATAGTCAATTCCCTCAACTTGAGACTACCCCTTGGCAAGAATTTTGGCCTTGTAATTTTCCATCCCTCCATCTATTGCATGCTTTACCTTGAAGATCCATCCCAAACAAACAAATGATTTATTTGCTGGTCTTGGGACCACTTCCTAAACATTCCTCTTTAAAATTTATTTACATTCCTCCACCACTACATCAACAAACATAGGTCTCTCTATTACTTCCTCAAAAAAGGATGTCTCAGTCTCTACAAGCTCAGTTATTAAATCCATGTATCTAGTCTATCGATCTGGCGACATTCTCTGCCTAAGCTAATTTAAAGGAGCATCCACATTCTCCTTCACATCCCACACCTGTCTCTTAGCTTCCCTATTCCTTTACCTGCCTTCTCTTGATGGTATTTCTTCAGTGGCTATCTCCACTCTCTTCTCCTCAACTTATGACTACTCCAAAAAATTTTAAGGTTCCTCCTTTGGAGCTAAAAACGCCTCTTCCAATTGGATTTGAAGCTCTCTCCTAGGAGACCATCACATGGATTTATCTTCATCCAATTTTACTTTCCTTCCCAAAATTTTCATTCTGAGATATGGTAAGTACACATGGTAGTTTTGGATAGTTTCTATGTAACCCAAATATAGCCCCAATTCTGTTACCTTCTCTAGCTTCTTCCTTGATTATTTGGAGACATGAAAGTAAATAGAGGATCTAAAAGTCCTAAAGTGCAACATATTTGGCTATCTCCCTGATAAATCCTCCTTCGTTGTAATCATGTCAAAAATCTAATGAGGATCTCAATTCTTCATATAGATTATTATCTTTTATGCCTTGGTCCACACATGAAGAGGTAGGCCTTGATCATGCAACATTGTTCTCGTTGCTCCCACAATTTTATGGTTCATTCACTCAGCCACCCCATTCTATTGTGGTTTGTGGGGTGTTTTCAAGTCTCGTCAAATGCCTTCTTTTGCACAAATTTTGTTAAATTCATTCGGCCCATTCTCAACTACATTATCACTCTTGCGGGCCTTTGCCTTCTTCTGTGTTTCTTCCTCAATGAGTGCCTTGAATTCTATGAACTTGGAGAATGTATCGTCCTTCTTTCACAAAAAGATCCAACACTTCCATGAGAAGTCATTAATACAAATGACCAAAAATATTTCTTCCCAATGGAGGCTACCGAGAAAGATCCACAAACATTAGAGTGTATCATTTCAACGATTGCATGTGTTTTGGTTTTTTAATCATGGAATGCATATTTTTTTTACTTCCCCAAGGTAAATGATTTGAATACATCATGTTTCTCAAGTGTTCCTTTCGAGAGGCCTATGGTAATATACTAAATGATATTAAAAGTATCATGATGAAAATGTCCAAGTTTTCTATGCTAAATTTCATCGAAACCGTGGCTCTGCACATTCTCTATCATTATACTCAATGCAACATAATCCTCCACATCTATATTTTACACATTCCTCAAAGGAACCTTGATCTACTTCACATATATCATGGTTATGTGTCTCATGAATGCCTTTCCTTTGTTGAAGATTACATCATGACCATGCTATTCCAAAACTTCAATAGAGACAAGAATTTTCTTTAGGCCTAGAATGAACATGACATCCTTGAGCCTAAGAGGAAAGATCAACTCCCTTTGAAAGGTGATTATACCAATCTTGGTTGTTCTATAACTTCCATAATCCCTCATCTTGATGTGCATCTATAAATCTTTCCTCTCCAAGTCATTGAAAAAATATCTACATCCTTGTTGGTTAAAGTTGCCATTCATGTCAATACGGAATTGTTAGAGATGGAGAATATTCTTGTGATGTGTGATATTTCCATAGAAGCCAATGAAGCCCTATCTATATAGCATTCTTGCTCTTGATGAAGAAACCTAAATTCCTTGATTCATGGTAATGAAAGAATGGATGGAATTGGAGGTCAGACTTGGATTCCTATTGAAAAAGCTCAGATGATGTCCTTGTTCTTAATAAAGGAGCACTACCTTGACTCATTCTAAGAGGTCCATGAAAGTCAAGACTTGAAGGATCCTTTGGCTCAAATGCCATAAAATCGTAATGATAAAATTCTAAAGGCTACTATGAAAAATATTGATGACAGTTCACAAAAAAACAATTATGAATGAAAAATGACTCATTCAAAGATAAAATTAGAATAGGCTTTTAGAGAATTTCTTCCACTTTGCAATGAGCCCTCACTCATATTCTAACTCTTTCTATTCCGAAAGATAATATATTTTTAAGATGAAATATTATATTTCTTATCTTAGCAAAATTAAGCCAACTTATGTAGGCTTGGGTTCCACCACCAAGAGACATGTCCCCTCATTCATGGTAAAACTTTTATATAAATACAAGTGTGAAAATCATTTTCTAGCATCCAATTCGGTGATCTATTCGTAGAAGAATCACATAAGTAGTAAGGAAGCTGAGAAGGAGTTGAAGAAATTTTCATTGGGTTAAATCTGAAGGTTGAGTTATCTATGATAGACCTCAGTCCTACGAAGAGTAGGCTAGAGAACTTGAATTACAGTTTAATTGTTGATAGATCAACTTAGAAATTACGGATATGGGTAGGAGGCTTAAAAACGCAATTGTGGACACAAATATTCGGACTTGTCTCACTTTGGAAGCATATAAATTATCTCAGAGTAGCATTCTTCATAACATGGGGATAATCATCTTGGATAGACATCATAATACATACTACAAGTAGCTCATAATATGTTTATAGCTCAAACCTATTTCATTTTTTTGAGGATTGTTTAAGGGTAGTCACATTCCTTTGCAGCCTAGTAATATATATCTCGAACACGGGTGGACTAGCAAGTGTAGTAATATTGAACAATTCTGCAGCAAAACCTGTGGATAGTTTCCATACATGTGTACAATCATTTCCACCTATTGGAGAAACTCAATTGAAGATTTGGACTCAACGTTAAAGGGTTGGACCTATTGAGTAACCCGAAATCTTCATGATGAAATTCATGTTTTGAGGAGCCAAGTTGAAGATATTTGTGACACAAGTTAGGAAGCTTGTTTTAGTAGTTTTAATTTCCTTTATAGTAGAGCATTGGAGTACAATTGAATTTATCTCAAGTGCATACATGTGTTTGTTTTAGGCTTCGGATTTTACGAACAAAGCTAAGTTGTTGCTTGGATCTATGGAGGTGTAGTGAAGTATTTCAATGGTGAAGGAGGCTTGGGTAGTTAAGAAATTCGAAGCACTATACAATGAAGGAATTTCGGTCTTGGGAAGTGAAGAAATTGAAGCTCTTTAACAAAAATCTTGTGTGCATATGTGTGTGGAGTAGTCTACGAAAAGTGTGAAATTTTGGTTTGTCTTGAAGACTTGAAGACTTGCGAAAGACACTTCAATATTTCATAGCATGTTAGGGAACAGTTGAAGAGTAGTGTGCAGGCATAGTGAAGAAGACTTTGTAGATTTGTCTTGGAAATATCTTCAAAAGTACCTATTTTGGAGTTGTTCGAGATGACCCTAACTACAATAGCCTTGAAGACTTTTTCGAAACCTTGTAGACCTTCAAAAGAAGTTGGAGCTAATCTTGAGCATACCTTGAAAAGACATCCATAATCTTATTGAAGACATCTTGTTGAGAAGCTTTAGTTGATCCTAGATATTCTTGGAGATCATGATGCATTATTGAAGTCATCATGAAGTGACCTTGGAGATTTTGTTTGGGTACCATGAACAACTATGGATACACCTTCATGAGAAGAAAATGTTTTGATTGATGAGATAAGTTCCCTGGACATCGTGGGAGGGTAGTATTGAAGATGATATCTTATCTAGGCTCATTTTAGAAGATATTGGGAGCCATGAAGAATCATTAAACTTATCTTGATGAATTGAAGCTATGGGTTGGAGCCCTTGAGGATGGGAGTCCTCAAGAAGACAAATTTGGATCTTGTACCAGATATAGTATTGGACCCCTAGTGGTTGGTGTCTCAAAGTGACAAGGGTAGAGCCTTGGGAACATAGGGTTGGAGCCCTAAAGGTTGGAACCTCATGATGTCTAAGTCGGTGCTTGGCTAAGTATAGTTTAGAGCCCGACTGATGACCTCATATAGGGTTTGAGACCTAATTATTATTGTACTTGATTCATTGTAAAGAGGATTGGAACCATCGTATTTCATTAATATAATTATTATTCTATCATTGTTCATTTTTTGTTCTAATAAGAAGTGATATTAACTAGTAAAAATAACAATTTAAATTAAATATTGATTCACCCCTACCGCTAGTATTTCCAGCAATTGGGATCAGAGCCTAACAAGTTGAAGATATATACTTATAAAGCAAATGACAACTCCAAGGAACAAGGCTTCTGAACCCAGATGTAAACTTTGAGATATGGAAGGCGATAATGAAGAATGTTTTAATGGCTCAAGGTTTTGAAGTATGGGAATCAATGATTATTGAAAACACGATGGAAGAAGAATCCAAGTTATATAATGAAAGAGCAATAAAATAAATCGTGAGTGGGATACAATATGCTATAATGACCAAAGAGGAAAAATGTTCATCAACAAAACATATGTGGGAAAAAATTCAAGATCTTTACTCAAAAGGAGTATTGGCAATGACCTTTTCTCATGAAGTTAATGGAAAGTAGGAAGTAAATAAAAAATGCATAATAGAAGATAAAAGTAAGAGCCGAGACATCATAGCCAAGGATGACCTAGAAGATGAAGAAAATAAATAAGAATTTAAAAAATATTTCAAGGCAAAACTTGTAGTTTCCCTAGAAGAGATTAGTAGTTTTAAAAACGAAAATGAGGAGATCAAGAAGCAAGAAAAAAATGGTGGCCATGACATTGACAAGAAAAGGAGGAAATTTGACATTTTCAAGCTTCAAGTACAAGAAAAAGATTAGGAGTTCATCAAGATAAAGGAGGAATTGCATCAAAATAAGGAAAGACATCATGAAGAAGTCATATCCATGACAAATGAAGTAGAGAAAGCAAAGAAAACTAAAGAAGCTTTTTCAATCCATTTTAAACAAAGACATGAAGACTTGAAAAAACTTGAAGCAAAAACTGGTCGATACAAGGAAGATGTCTCCTCTCTTAAATCTCAACTAAAAGAAGCAAAGAAACAATCATAAGTGGATGAAAAGGTGATCGATGTTTTGACCCTCATAGAAGGACAAGTTGATGAACCAGAAAAATAAATAAATACCATGACATGCCAGCTAGAAGAAAAGTATGACGACAATCAAATTAAGATAAAAAATCACCTGACTTAAGGCCCAAACATATGAAGAAAATAGAATAAAGGAAGAAATGGAGAACCATCTCATAAAGAAGGATGAAGAATGCAATTTTTTGAAAGAAGAAATTAATATCCTAAGAAAAGAAGTTGATCATCTAAATAAGAGCCTAAAAAGCTCCCAAAACCTAGATGACTTGTTAATTTGTCAAAGATATCCTCTTGATAAATTAGGTCTTGGTTATGTAGGTGAACCCTGAAATAAGAATGATGAAACAAGAATGATGTGAAGAAGTTTGGAAGAAATATTGATGCCCATAGTTCTAGGAAAAGCAAGGAGAAGAGTCAAGATGGCATTGGAAGAAACCCTACTCGAAGAGTATATGCAGAAGGTGTCAAGGATGCAAGAGGAAATGGATATCATCAAACGATCCCAAGACATAATGAATTCAGAATTACATGAAGGCAATCTACATCCTCTAGCTACCAAAGTATATTTTTTAGTTATTACTATTATTGTACAAATTTTGGGCACATGGGAAAGGATTGTAGGGCATACCATAAGAACAAATATAATGGTTCACGTCAGCTCCCTAGAAGAAACATTTCAAGATGAAGTTATTATTCCTCATTCATGAACAAGATTAAAGGCTTCAAATTCCATAACATTGGACATGTGACTCATGATTATAACTTGGCTTTGGTCCCTAAACAATATAAAACCATAACTACCAAGTATGAAAGGAAAGTTACACAAGTATGCAGAAGGACACAAATTGGATTGGAAGATGCCTTGAACACTCAAGGCATCAACCCATGTTTTTCATATCATAAGTACATATTTGATATATATATTCCATGTTTTGATGGTGAAATTATGAAAAAAACAAGACCATGCATATTGTTAGGGGAATATTGTGATTCTTAACTACTCTTGAAAAATCTATCCATGAAGATTCCTATGAAATTATTGATGAGTTACACATGGACAATCACCTTTTTATATATCATATCTGGGAAAGAACTCCATTAAATAACATAATCCTTTACTCATTCGATGAACCAGTGTTGAAGATGTCTTCCACTTGATCAAAAGGCAAGAATGTTGAGCAAAAGGTAAAACTAGAGGAGTTTATGAAACTAGGGGGATTTGGTTCATCACATGAATAAATGAAAACAAATCTATCATGGAACACATTTTCAGAAGGAAGAGCACCATGACAGGGGGAGAAACATATATATCATGGAGAACTATAATTAGTCAAGGAAGGAAGAAAATACGAAGGAGCAATATTTCAAGAAGCAACTTGATACGAGGAGTGCAATTGAAAGGGAAATAATATTTATGTCAATGAAAATGGGGGAGATTGTTGGTCAAACTTCTCATTGATGTCAATATGGAATTGTTCGAGCTATAAAATATTATTGTGATGCATGATATTTCCCTAGATAGAAATTAAACCCTCACTATATAACATTAGTGTTATTGATGAAGAAGCCCCAAAGCCTAAATTCCTTGATTCCTAATAATAAAGACATGGACAGAATTGGATGTCACACTTGGAGTCCCATTGAAGAAGCTCTTCTGATGTCATTAATGTGAATCCTTGAAGGAGCATTTAACCTAAATGCAAAAAAAATAATAAGAATGAAATTCTAAAGGATAGCATGAAAAATAGTGACGATAGTTCACAAAAAAAATATGAATGAAAAATGGCTTGACTTGGAGATAACGTTGGCCTAGGATTGTAGAGGATTTCTCACCCTTTCCAATGAGCCCTCACTCATTTCTAACTACTTATATTGTGAGAGACAATGATTTTTTCAGATGAAATATTATATTATTTATCCTAGCCGACTTAAGCTGACTTGCGTAGGCTCGTGTTCCACCTCAAAGAAACATCTCCCTTCATTCACGGTCGAAATTTTATATAAATACGAGTGTGAAACTCATTTTCTAGCATCCAATTCAATGATCTATTCTTATAAGAAGCACAAAAGTACTAAGGAGGGCAAGGAGTTGAAGAACATTTTGTTGGGTTAAATATGAAGGTTGAGTTATCTGTGATAGACCTCAGTCCTGTGGAGAGGAGGCAAATGAACAAATAAGATTGCAGTTAAATTACTAACAACTCACCTCAAAAATTGTCTATAGGGGTAGCAGGCTCAAAAACTCACATGTGGACCTAAATCTTCGGACAAGTCTCACTTTGGAAGCATATAACTAAGCTTGAATTAGTATTCTTTAGGATAGAGGGACATTCAACTTGGATAGAGCTCAAACTATAGACTATAGGTAGGTGAGACTGTGTTTATAGCTTAAACCTGCTCCATTTTTTTGAAGATTGTTTAAGGGTAGTCACATTAGTTTGCAGCCCAATAATAGATATCTAATAAACGGGTGGACTATCAAGTGCAGTAAGCTTGTGTGCATCTATGTGTGGAGCAACCTAAGAAAACTATGAAGTTCTGGTTTAGCTTGAAGACTTGAAGAATTGTAAAGAGAAACGATCCTTTGAGCATTGTGATGTTATACTTATTGTTGCAGTGATTGTGATATTGTATTAAACCATAATTGAAGGACACTTTGATTTTTTATATCCTATTTAACAACACTCTAAGAGTATTGTGTAAGCATACTGGGGAAGACTCATGAGAAGACAATGTTCTCTTTGATAAGCTAAGTGCCTTGGATAGCATTTGAGGGAAATCTTGAAAGTGAATATATGCAGAATATATTGGGAGCCGTGGAGAGTCATTAAACTTATCTCGATGAATTCAAGTTGTGGCTTGGATCCCTAGAGGAAGGAAGCCATCAAGAAGACTAGGTTGGAACATGTACTAGAGATAGGGTTGAAGCCCTAGATTTTGGTGCCTCAAACTGACAAGGTTGGAGCCTTGGGAAGATAGGGTTGGATCTCTATAGGTGGGAGCCTCGTCGGTGCTTTGAAAAGTACAGATTGGAGCCTGGTTGACTGAATATTGGTGTCTTTTATAATATATTTATGCAATTTACAAACATATAAAATTAGTGATTTTGTTTTGTTGCAATCAAACTATTTTTTGTAAGATATTAATAATTTGATTTTCATATTTTATTAACCTAAATTGATTCATAAATTTCAAAATACCTTCTACTTGTGCATCGAAATGTAATATCACTAAATTACCAATTTCATTTCCAAAAATAACAAAATACAATAACACTTAGCGCATAAATTATGCTACAAGTAAAATTGGATTTACATCACCATATTTACAATGAAGAAAGAAAAGGCCGAATAAAATTTTACTAATGAGATACGGTGCAAACAGACTCATAAGAAAAGGTTGTGATTGTTCAAAGTATTGCAGAGAGAGTAGTAGTTACTGCGAGCATCATAATGACAAACTACCAGCAAATTACAAGTAGATGAGGATCATAAAAAGCACATATCAAAGCCTACATTCAAATCTATATTTATATTTAGCTATGGACAATGCTTTTACCACTGTAAAAATGAAATCGGAGATAAATTAAACTACCGAGCATCACAATAACAGATTCTCCATTATTACATTTTATCAGAAATATAGATTTTTTTATATTTATACATTATTTTCTATCAAATTTTCAAAATACTTTTCCATATATAAAAATGATAACATTAATAATTATTCAATAACAAAATACAATGATAATGATTGTAATGAAAATATAACTTCACGAAGTTTTGCGAATCATTAAAACAAATATTAAAATGTTCTTTAACCACAAAAATGTGAAAATCCTAATTTCTGTTACACGACAATTCTCTAACTAATTTGTGCAATAACTAAAAAAGGGCACGAGATTAGGCTCTCCTTACGAATTTATCCCTAGAACTGTTTCACGACAACTCTCTAACTAAATTGTGCAATGACGAAAAAAGGGCACGAGATTGGGCTCTTAAGAATCTCTTATTCGTGCAGCATTTCCACCGGCTTCTCCAGAGTGACCTTCACATTTGGGCTGGGGAGAAAGGCTATAGCTTGGTGAAATCGACAATCACAGTCTTCATCACAAGTCAGGCAACCCAATTCCACGGAGCTATCTGTCATGTGACAGCTAGGAAGCCAATTCCATGGATTATCAATCAGATTGTAAGCAACCACATCTACTACTTCATTTGAACGCGCGTTGTAGAATGATGGTACGAAGCACACGTAATCTCCTACTCCTATGCAACAATCTGCTAGAAAATCCTCCTTTTGTTTTGGCAAAAGCTTATTCATCCATTCATTGCAAAGAAATGAAGGCATCCTTGCAATCTCCACCCATTCCCATCTTGGCGAGTTTGACAGATCCACGACGTGATGAACCTCATTCCTGAACTTCCACATTATAATCACCGACTCGAAAATATGCAACTCGCCACTGTTGGATTTTTCTGTCAAAATCAGAAAAATACAACATAAAGACAATGATCTATTTTTCAGCACAGGATTTTTAACAGAGCGGAAATTTTAAAATTTATTTGCAGTGGACAGAGTTTTCACACACCAAAGATTTCTATTCATTAATTAAAAAAAACTGTTGTTACAAATTATGATCTTCCTCTCTCTCACAGAGGGATTTACAAAAGATTCAGACTGCTGTGTCTACACTTCATATTCAACGAAAAAAAAATCATTGAGGCTGCATGCTCCCATTTTTACTTTGCTCTGTTGTGCATATTTCTCACACCATTACATACACATAACCACATCTAAAAAAAATGACATTACATATTGTTTTTACTAATGCCCCTAAGACAAAAACTCCCCTGAAATAAAAAACTATAAAATTAGAATCTTTACCAAAACTTACCAACTCACAGTAAATTACATTTACTGTTTTACTGACATTTACTATTTTACTGATGGTCAAAATGTGAAACTTCTACTCCACGTCAAATTCATTTTGTAGGCCTGTACTGCAACCATTATCCAATTTCGCTTTGGAAACCCATCGGGTCCAGGTTTCATCGCATAGCGCGCATATATGTAATGCCATGGTCCATTGGTTTTCCCGATTGTGATATACCGATCGCAATATCTACCGATACCTCCCATGCTCCCATGTTCCAACCCACCGATACGCCGAAACAATATATTTTAACATATGCTTGCAAAACATTAAAACACAAAAGAGAAGGCCGCTGCGGAACTGTCGTAATATATGAAACAAAATGTTGAATACCCGTTGGGTCCGTCTCATTGGATCATGACTATATATATAATATATATATATAATATATATATATATCTGTTGTGCAAAGGCTCCGCAAATTTTTGAACACCGATAGTGATATGCCGATGTGATATCGACGATCACTCATCGCAGCATATAAATGCCTCTTTGTAAGTCCTCTACTACAATTTCGCCGATGCGATATTAGTGATTGCTCGTCGGCGATGTTTCCATGCCGCTGCACGACTCAACTGTTGCGAGTTGAAATTACATTTTCAACACTCCCCTTTAATTTCAACTCCTGGGCATTCATTCATACCCAGACACTTCCTCAAAAATTCGAATCTTTTCTGGTCCAATGGCTTTGTGAAAATTTCTGCAACCTTTTTCCGAGTCCTGCAATGTTCTAAGACAATTTCTTCACTGCTTTACCAATTCCCTGATGTAATGAAACCTTGTGTTGATGTGTTTCGTTCTCTTATGAAACACTGAATTCTTTGATAATGCAATACCTGAGCTATTGTCACAAAAAATCATTGTTTCTTTTGCTTGCTCTTGGCCTAAGCTCATTAACATTCTTCTCATCCAAACTACTTGACACGCTGCTGTTGTAGCTGCCACATGTTCAACTTATGTTGTAGACAATGCTACAATGGACTGTTTCTTAGAAGCCCATGAAATGGCTCCTGAACCCATGTGAAAGACATAACTAGAAGTGCTTTTCTGATCATCTACACTTCCAGCCCAATCACTATTAGTGTACCCAATTAAATTTGAACATTCTGAGATAGTATATAAGATGCCAAACCTTTTAGTACCTTTAACATACCTCATAATTCTTTTTGCTGCCTGCCAATGTGCTTCCTTTGGCCTCTCCATGAATCTGGAAATTAAACTAACAACAAACATTATGTCAAGCCTAGTTGTAGTTAAATACATAACGCTGCCAGCTATGCTCTTGTACAAACTAGGATCAAAATCCTTGTTGCTATCCTCTTTGGTGAGTTTTAATCTCATTACTGTGGGAGTGATCACTGCCTTACACTCTTGCATATTAAATCTGTCCAACACTTCATTTACATATTTTTCTTGTGAGATGAAAATTCCATTTTCATTTTGATCTACTTCAATTCCTAAGCAGTATCTCAGCAAACCCATGTCAGTCATTTCAAATTCCTCTTTCATGACTAATCTCAATTTTTCAATGAGGTAGTTATCATTACCTGTAAAAATAAAATCATCAACATATAACACAACAATTAGCAATTTACCATCCTTTTCTTTGATGTAGAGGGTGGGTTCTCCTTCACATTTCTCAAATCCTTTTTCCAATAGATATGAATCTATCCTACTGTACCACGCTCTTGGCGCTTGCTTCAGCCCATAAAGAGCTTTCTTCAATCTGCATACTTTGTGTTCTTGGCCTTTCTTCTCATAGCCTAGAGGTTTTTCAATATAGACCTCCTCCTTTAACAC
>APFE030607512.1:0-26610 GCA_000404065.3 Pinus taeda
ATAAAAAAATAAATTTGAAATTTAAGGAATTATACCTCGACGGGGTATGGGAAAATGAGCTAACAAAGTGATGGGGTGAAGCCCAAGAACACATCATTTCTCATTACATTAAAGAGGGGGGATGGAGTGGCCATTCCCCCCATGCAATCACACATGTTACAAGGCTCAACCTCCAAGAAAATTAATATGGAAGCCTACTCATCGTCAGTGTTTTCCTACCCAACTCATTGTGTATCACCCATTTATGTCATATCCACATCTACTCTACGCTACAAGTGGGACTTTTTCATTGCAGAGCTTTTTCTTTCAACAATTTTGTGATGGAAGGCCCAACCCTCCATCCATGGGCCCCCACAATCCTCATTCTCTTGTAAGTAGGAGAACTTGTAGCTTTAATGTGGTGTTAAGGGAGAGAGTACTGGGAAGGAGAGTTGTCCAATGGTGTGGAGGGAAACAACTACTAAAGTACAATGCTTAGAGAAAATATACCACCAAAAACTTGAGCTCTCTCCCAATGTATTTCTCTATACAACTATTTCATTTTCAATTCTCGTAGTTAGTTTGGACTTTAATCTCCACCCTACACTCAATCCTACTCTAGTTAACCTCCTACTGGCTCATTGGCTCTCACTACTTTTTGGATTTTATTAGCATTAGGTTTTTTCCTCATTTGGGCAGCATGCCAAGGAAGAGGATGTGCTCACGACATGGGTTTTGGGGTCATGGCTCCTCAAGAAAACCAAAAGCCTAATTTCAATCCCAATACATTATTGAAATATTCACTTTGACACTGCTTCCAAAATTCAAGAAGAAATTCAATAATTGGAAGTCTTGACGGCTACCAACTGTTAGGCTTATTTAGATTCTAAAATTCAAGCTAAATTTAGTCATCAGGTCCTCAATCTTCACTACACTATGTAATACCACCATCCACCCCCTTAGACCTTTCTTGGGAATGAGAAGGTGTTACTTTATTTTAACCTGACCTCCATAGTCCTATCATGGAAATGGGGTCACAAAAATTCCTCAAATTTTAGCTACTCCAAATATACAAACTAACACTACCATCACATCTAGCTCGTCAAGATCTTTCCAAATTTTGTCTCGATCTAAGCTACATATAAAAAATTATGGCCATTTGTACTTGGGCCTTTTTAAACCTTTCCATGTAATCATGACTGCAACATGGCACTCACCATGTGGCCAATGTGGCTTACCCTATTAGCATAACGTCCCAATGTGGTAGGCCATGTCCTCTCATCATTTCCACATCATCACAACCCCTTTTATGTTATATGTTATCTCGTTGTCACTATGTTTCCTAGTTCACCATAATGTGCACATCAACGTAAAAGGCCCAGGGTGAGGTAGAATTGACTCCTTGTCAATTGATAGAAGGAAATTTTGTCTCAATCCCCCATTAACCTCACTCTCCTTTGACACATACCCAACTGTGACATGGCTTGCTCAAGGTCTTAGATCTTAAGCTCTCGAGAAATAAAAAAACATTATGTTATTTATTAATGTGGCCTTCGATCTCTCATCCTTGTCTACCTCACCCTTCCCCAAAACGCACATACTACCAATCCTCCTGAGGTCCTGTTGAAGCCTCAGAATTCTACTGCTCCAACATGGGGGATAACCACCCGATCTAGAACTTGAAGACAACTCCTTTTCTGTTTGATGTGGTGGCTCCAACTGGGGATGATGGGACCAGTTTCCCAGAATGGGTTTTAAAATGATAATGGGTGGTTTTTTTCAAGTGATTGCCATAAGAATAATGATAACTAAATGACCTATTCTAGCATGCATATCTCTAGCTAACTTAATCTAATATAAACATGGGGTATTCTGTGCAATATGTGATCTAAAAAGATATATGTTTGTTATGTGATAATAAAGATCATTCATTTATTAAACAAAGATGATAACATGTAAAGATAATTTCTTTGACTAAATAGTTAATCAAAGAAATGTATAAACTATATCGCATATATTTAATGATCATATATGAAAATAAATACTTTCAGCTAGGCATAATATAATAGTGCAATTAACACATAACAGAAAGAAAATACTCCATATATAATTCATGAAAATGAAATTTTATCACTAATTTAACAAAATAGAACTGATCATACAAGATAAAGGTACCATATGTGTGAGGTTCTGCTCATTTGACTAGTGACATAGATCATCTCCTTTCTTCATATCAAATTATTCTCCAAGCGTGCAGTAGTGCATCAACAAAGGAAATTAGTTTGATATTCAAAAGTAATGACCATGTTCCATAATTTCATCAAGGCATTCACAAACTTACAGAAGTGCATTTTTTGAAAATGTTTTTGATAAAATTTTGGACCCTTCTCTAAATGCATGAGAAGGGTATAAATATTATCTAACTAATGTTCAGAAATAGATTATACAAAATATCTGAGGAGGTTTCAAACAACCTTCCTCCTAACTAGAAACTAACACTAAAAATAAAAGTGATTTGATGACCAGAGGTTATAAAGATGTCTTGTTGTCTGCCAGTTTTTCCTTTAGGTCGCATATATCGGCCATTGGTTTCACTTGAGGAGGTTCCTCGACTTGCATTCTAACTTGTCCTGCAAAGATGGCATCTATAAGAGGTGGCAACATCCTTTGTGTTGAATTGAGTGAAAAATTCAACATCATAATTTAGTTGTGAGGTTTGAAAAGGAATTACCAATATGCCTCCCAATCAGTCTTTGATAATTTTGTGATCACCTCCCTTTGGATTTTCACCTATTCCTTCCAGTTTTTATCCAAGTCATTCAAATCTGGTAGTGACTTTGGGTTACCTTCTTTTATCAAGTTGGTGGTGTCAAAAGAGTGATTGACTGCTTTTATTATATTTTTTGCCAGTCCTACTGCTCCTACTACTACCAATTATGTTTGCTTGATCAGCCCATCCCAATTTGTGAATAATATGTCTTTGCGTGTTTCTTCTATTTCTGGCAGATTGGCACTTCTTCCTTCTTCAGATTATTTCCATTCAATGTATTCAAAGATCTTAGTATTTAAGTCAATGAACTCGATTCTTTGATCAATTTCCTTATCTGTTAATTAATCACTCGTAATCAGGTAAGGGGTGATATGGAACATTATCTTGCAAAATAGATCTTGTTTTTTTGACAGAATAGAGTTTAGCTCCAATGCCTCTTTGATGAATTCATTAACAGTAGGGGCATCTTTATATTTCATTATATCCTCTTGCAACTCTGGGATTTGCATGTTCTTTGTAGAGATGTCTACTCCATGGATTATCCTAAGTACTTCCATACTCTGTTACAATTGGGCTATTTATTCAGTGGCCTGCTTGTTTACATTTTCTTTCATGATTTCTAGCCATTGCTCAAGTTGTGCTACCCTTTCTTCCCTTTCATTTAAAAAAATAGATACCTCAGTGGCTTTATCCATGGTGGCAGTTGCATATGCCCTAGTAAATTGCGACGTCATGGTTAAATTTTCAAGCTTGGTTTGAAGGAATATTTGTCCATACTATATCCATTAGTTCATTCCCTGGTGGGATTTGAGGTGTTTCTACTCTCCTTATTTTCCTCTACCTTCTTACTACAGCCTTATCTAGTGGGCTGTAGAATACATATAAAGGAGGTATTTCTATAACCTTCAGGATAATTTCAGATGTTGGAAATGTAGGAATGATTTCAATATTATTCAAACCTGTCCCTTGCTCATTCATTAGCTCTGACTTTGAAATTTTCTGAGTTTGTTGTGGAGTATAATATTCTGTGGTTTCTCGGACATCTGTTATCTTGCATCTTGGAAATTTTTATTAAATTGGTCCCATTCCTACTCCAAATCGCTTCTTTTGCCTTCGGGACTGGTATCCTTAGTTAGGTCACTTATGACTTGTTTTTTGGCTCACCTTCTATTGGATTCCATTGTAGTCTCTGATTCTTGTGTCTTCCTTGTATCCTAGGCTATATTAACCTGAGATTCTATACGAGAATTTGGCCCTTTTTTGTTAATAGTTACATTGGGCGTAGGTTTGTCATCAGCTCTTAAAAATTTCAATGGGATTGTTTCGAGCCTCTAATTTCTAAATTCCTGAAACTTGTCAAAGTCATCAAGATTCAAATTCGCCTTTGCCCAATTGGATGCTTGTTCAAATGATTCAGCTAATTGTAAAACATCTTTGAATTTATGATCTTCATGGATAAAGGGTTGGATCTTTAATGTTGTAGTAACATTTTGTGTTACTTTCTCTGGGTAAAATTGTCTCTTTAGCAGAGTATGGAGCCTGAGGCTGTCTAGGTTTAATAATTCTTTGTTTGCATGGTTGAAGTTTGCCAATGAAAAAGAACCACACCGAATGGGAAAGGGTGGCCATAATGATTTTTTTTTATCTTTGAAGGTCTTGGTTAAGCCCTTCCCAACAATTTGGTGAGCTATTTTCTCTAGCTAACAGCTTGTTGGAGACATACAAAGTGAGTACATGCGGGTCTGTTGTACTGTCGTAGACTCTAGTATATGTGAACCATTATTTAGAAAAGTACCTGCCTACTACGAGAAGGTCTATAGCGGCTTCCTTAGAAAATATGGGGGATTTATTATCAAAAATCAGTTGATGTAATGGTAAAATGACACCATGGCATATTTTGTAATAATGGGGTACACAATGGGATTTCCACATCTGTTTGTGACTGAAATGGATGGGGTAGGGGTCTTGCAAAGTCCATTTCCAACCCATGATTGGAAACATAGAACATAAACAGATGGCATTCATGATATTGGCACTCAAATAAAATGGGGGAAGGTTCTCTGTGGAGGTGGATCTCTTTTTATGATACTGTAAAATGGTAGTAGCTAGGTTATCAGATAGGATAGTGGCCCAATTCATTATATGGGAATTGACACAAGCATCGATTAAAGGGACTCATTCTATGGAGAACTTGGTATTATTATGCAATCCATATAATCTACATAACATAGAAGTTGCATAGTTATGGGGATTTTGTAAAGAAGTTATGCGGTACATACCCGTCTTATCATATTTGAATTTGTTCTCTAGGACTCTCCATCCCTAAATCATTTTGAAGGGTTCTTCATTCTACTTTGCAAACTTCGCCAAAAATGATTTTTCATATATATACCGAGGGTCAAGAAGATGATACATTTTTTTTCAAATCTTTAGCTTTAAATGGTCCCATCAACTCCATCTTTGAGTTATTGAATTGTCTGTCTTCAATACTGAGATTTTCCACAACCCATCTAATCATATCTATGTATGGGAGTGTCTTGGCTCTTACTCCTATTCTATGAAGAAAAGAGAAAACAACACCTTTGAATTGAACTCCCGAGGATTTTACTGAGTCTGTTGTTGCCTTGGTGACAGTAATTTTAGGCCGTTCATCTTCAAGTCTATTGTAGATGACTTCCCATGTCATTTCTCCTCCATTGACATTGCAAACGTATCAGCAAATATAGGCTACATTTCTGAAATCTCAGACTCTGAATTCTCTTTTGCTTCTACTTATGCATTACCTTCTGTAATGACATCTCTTTTGAAGATTCCCTGAAATGAAAGAGAGATATATCAGTGCACACAATAGAGGGAAATTAAGGCTGAGAGCTCTTTGAAATGAATTTGAATCATGGGAAGATTTTGAATGCAATTTCTGTGTTAACTAGTCATAACTTGAAAACATAAATTTCTCTCCTTGAGCTGCTAAAAATTAATTACTCTGTCAAACCACTTAATATTTCATTAAAACTTAGTAACTTCCCATTCTTCATGCCTTATTTTCTGTATTGTGACTTTCAAACGTTGCAATATAGTGTTGCTTGGAGGTAATGCGAAATTTGATTGTGAAAATCACAATATAGCGTTTCTTGGAGATAATGCGAAATTTGATAGCACTTCACAAGTTGCATTTCGCAAGTTTTTAAGGGGTGACACAATGGCATGCTTTATTAATTTGTGACTTGTGAAGTGCAATCACGTTTTCTTAAAGTGTTGTGATCGGAAAATTGTAGTGGGGGATTTATCGAATATCACATTTCAGGATTTTGTTTAGGATGTTTATGATTGTCACATGGAAAACTACGAAATGCGATTTGTGATAAAGTTCCATTCTAAAGGTTTTAAGGAAATTTGTAGAGTTAGCATTTATTTTCAAAGGCTAAAAATTTAGAAGGGTCCCCATTTATATGTCAAATATTAACTATTACTCTGTATAAATGGGGGGGTTGTTACATAGTACAACAGGTCCTAAGGCCCACAATCGAATGACAACCTTATTTCCATAAAGTGCTTGTCCAATTATTTTTCTCGACCTCCATTAACACCACCTTCCCTGAGTCATGCACATTACCAACCCCATGAAAGTCTCGAGATTACATCAGCGTGAGATGATGTCATGTTGATGTCATCTTGTCTATGTGGAATTGTTTAGGACCTCCATATGTCACTCATTTTTGGCCCCTTTAGCCAACCAACATTCCCTTTTCTGCCCTCCACATGGCATGCCCTCTGAGCACCACATCACTTTGAACCCACATCACTATGCCACCATGACCCTCGACCTGGGTCATGCCATGGTATCAAATCACTATGTAATGTGGAAATTTCTCATATAGGACTTGAAGACCTTATGTCTCAGTTGTCGTTATCTTGAACCTTTTATTATTATGTACACCATAATCCTGTTGAGAAATCTAGGGCATAACAATTAGGTGATTTCTCTTCAAATGATAACTATTTGTGAATGATTTTTTTGTGATTTCTCTTCAAATGATAACTATTTGTGAATGGATTTTTTTCTTACTTCTTTATATTAGGATCTTCTCTTTACATAGATTATTATAGTGTTCTTCATCAAACAACTATCAATGCATAAACAATAAATAGACAAGAGACACAGAGTATAGGCAATCAACCAAGGCCAAAACCTCTCCAACTTGAGAGGAAAATCCAAACGAATTCTTCTACTTATAGAGACTTCAATTGAATAATATCAAGACCAGTACCAAGACCCTTGACACACCCTTAACAAGACCAAGTCACAAAACCTTATTTCCAGCTTCTTCTTCTTGACCAAGCTAACACTATTCAAATTGCTTGCTTTCCTTCGAAACTCAGCTATACTTTAGATTTTTTGCCTCTTGTTTCACACCTGCAATTCTCAGTCTCCTCATAAACCATAATTATAACACGTGGGAAGTATTTCTATAAACTTCATACCTTGATCCCTTTTCTTAGGATGGAGACTTCTTCTACATTAATTTGCCTTGCTTTCTTGACTTATCTTAATTTTTGATTTGGATCCTTGGACAACAACAAAACCTTCTACCTTTTCTATAGTAGATATTTCTTCCTTCTTTCACTTATGTGGAGGTATTAGCCCTAAAATAGACCCATAAACAACAATAAAATTTTCACTCTTCATTTCCTTCTCTTCGCTAGTTATGAGGTTCCTTGCTTAGTGATCTTCGCACTTCTTATTGCAGACTTACTTGACCAAATTACTTGTCCACAAATGGAGGTTGAGTTTCCCTATTTATAGTGTTTCATCCATCAAAATAATCTGACTTGTGATATAGGTAAGCCAACCCGACATTCTGGAAGCATCCTTAGGTCGACGTGAAGAAGATATTGTGACAAGGTATTAGAGGGTAATCAAAATAACCTTTTACAATGTGTAAAATGTCTTTAATACATTACAATGACTCCTTAGATTCTATGACTTGATGATAAACCCTGAAGGCTCACAATGGGAGCCTTAACTAAAATAAAATCCCTTGATCATGAAACCCATGAGTCAATCATTACAAATAATTTTATTTTCTTCTTTACATCAATTACATAAAATCATAATTATATATGTCATTTATGAAGACCGAACCTAGTTACACTTTCCAACGCTCCGTCTTAACTAGGGAGGTCATAATCCATACAAGGTACTTGGGAATTCTCAATATGAATAATTTATTATAAGAAACGTTGGATTGGTAACCCATATGTATAGAATCATATCATCCAACATTGTCACATAACAAGGCCTTGACTAACCACTCTATCTCTCCACAAGATCAGAGCTCAATGCTGGCAAGACCAATGATGTATAGACACCCTCATCATTGTCTCTCTCAGAATAGACCCCACCTGGGTCCTCTTAGAGTATGTTCCACCAGGACTATTCTTATCTTGGATTCCTAGTCCTCAAAGAATACCGATCATGTACAACTACTCTTATCTTGGATTCCCTAAATAATCCTCAAAGAGCAGTGGATGCTAGATGTTTACCCAATCCTCCATTATGCCTTCCCAATTCAAGACAAGAATGATGTGTCTATCTCTCCCTCTTAGTTAGGGAGGATATACCTATTCCAATGAAGGAATGTACCCAAGCTCTCTCTTGGCTTAGGAACTTTCTTCCAAGGTTCTACCAAGTTAGAAACTTGTTTCCAAGCTCCCTCTTAATCAGGGACCTGCAACAACTCTTTAGGTGGAGATGATGGGACAACCAATTGCTTGAAAAACTCCTCCTCATGATTTCATGAACTTATTTTTTTTATTCAGAAGTCTTTATGTTTTGGGAATTCTTCGTAGGGAAAAGACCATCCATCACTTTCATCCATGAGTTAGTCATGTCGTTACTCCTTTCATCAGAAAGTGATCCATTAGTTGATATCTGCCTTTTCCTTTATGCCATGCTTCCTTCTTCATGCCATGTTTCCTTAAGAATATTTCATCCTACTACATGGACATCAATGGTGGAAGATATCCATTTCTCTTCCCTTGGAAGCCTTGCATAAGCCCATCGATATATCATTCAAAAATAAGGAACGAACATTAAATCAAAGTTACCTCCATGATGGTCTTTCACCATGACATCTTCTAGTTCGCATTAACATCCTGCATACACATTTAAACATATCCAAAATATATATACTATCAAGGGTCTCTTTCTTTGTCAGATTTCATCAAACTCTTCATATCTTTCATGGAGATATCCTAGTCAAATATCCCAGTCCTCAAATGTTGATTTCATTTTCCATTGTTTCATATTTCATGATCTATTCCTTTTTTTCTTCACACATTTCCTTCTAGGAACTTCCAGTCATAGTTCCTCCAATTTTTTCAACCACCTCATATTTCATATGAGGATATATGATGTTGATTTCATCTAGACAATGTGTGCTCTATTCGTTCCTGCATCTTTCAAAGTAGGAGATCCTTTCTTTTGATCGTGCACTCAAGATAAAGCATTTATCCATGTTACCTGCAACCATATGACATGACTCTACAAATATCGAACACAACCATACATACCTCATTTTTCTTTAGGTCATATATACTTCCCTCAACAACGTCCTTGATTGAAAGAACTTCAATTCTTTGATCTGCTTTACCTCTTTTGTCATCATACCAGCATCCCATGAATTCCCACAAGTTGCAATTCTTGATGAAACACTTACTTCATTTTGATTCATGAACCTTCTGATGAAGATTCCAATAGAGGATCTTGAGTATCCTCATCTAGCAGATGTTCTCTTTTGACTGATGTGTGATGAGTTTTGTGCTAGATGAATTTGTATTCCTCTTCCCATAAGTGCCACTTCTGCTTCTAATGAGGTTACTAAGAGCTATATCCTTCTATAGACTTTTATTTCATCCATATTTCATGATTCTCTATGATGATGTTATGAGATCTTTCTTTTAGTGCTTCTATGATGCCATGATGCATCCTATAATTTTCCTTAGTGACTCATGACAACAATATCTTACAACATAAAACTTGAAAACAAGAACTTGAAAAGAACTAGGCAAGGAGGACTATCTCAATCATACTAGAGATATTTTACTTCCTCTTTCTTGGACTTTTTCTTTTCAACTTCCTCCACTTCTTCAGGATATGGACTTCTTCTATACCTATTTTGTTATTATGCTTCTTGAGCTTAGGAAAATCTCTTTTGTAATGCCCATATTATTGACAACCATAACATTAAACCTTTGCCAAGTTCTTCTTATTATTATGAGGACTAGATTTCCCAAACTTTCCTCTTCTCTTTTCCATATCAACATATGCTTGATTTTTCTCCCTGGGTCCTACTTCAATTTTTTCCTTCAGTATGGTTTCTTCGATTTTACATAGAGAGCATAGATCCTAGAATGGAGTAGCTTATTTCTTCCCATAAATGCTTGAAGGAAATCTACCCCATTCCTCTGGCAGTGCATTTAGTACTACAGTGGTCATTTCTTTGTCAGACATTATTTCTTCCAGATCTTAAAGTTCATCTCTTATTTCAGATATCCTCATAAATTGTGAGGCTATCCCTTCTTATTTTGATATCCTTAGCTTGTAAAGTTCTTTCCTTAGAGAAATAACTTCTCCTGCGTTGCTTAAAAAACATAATTCTACCAATTTGTCATATATTTAGTTTGAGGTGTCGAGTTAAGATACATATGGAATGAGGGGATCCTTGATGGATTCTATGAGAATCCTTTGAGCCCTCACTTCCCCTTTCATAAACTTTGCAAGTGCTTTAGCATATTCTTTCGTTGGTTTGGTGATAGATCCTTTGACTTGATCCATAACCTCATTTTCAATTAGATTCAAGTTTTTCCTCTTGTTCCTTGCAAGATAGTTTGAAGCCCCAACCAATTTGTTGCTTTCCTTGAGGAAATACATTTTGATAGATTCAGACATAAATATACTTACCTGTGAAGATTCTTCTTCCACTTGTTTCCTCCTTGAATTTTGATGATGATATAGTTAATAGAGAGCTTCTACTTGGTGAATATAGTTCTCTTCAAGGATGAACCTTGACCCTACAAAGAAGGAGATCACTTTAGATCCTTTGATGGTGATGTCCTCATTGATGATGATCAATGATAACTTCTTGATGCTTCTTGGATGATCTTCTATAAGGATGAGGACTTCCTTATGAGATGAAATCCTTTGCTTTAGAGAGAGGGAGATTGCCTTGATATCTCTGATTATGAAAATTCCCTTGATCTATCTAGGCTTGGATGAGCCAAATTATTCCTTTCGTGAGTGGAAATAGGGTCTTTGAGGTCCTTTTTCTTTGATGATGTATTGAGCGAGAATCCCATTTTTTTTGGTGAAGACTTCTTCTTCGATCTAGAGTTTTCACACTTCTTTGTAGATGATCTTCTAGATTCACTTGGATGCCTTCCTCAATATTTGATCCTTGAGTGTCCCTTGATAATATTCTCATTCTTGACTTTGTCACCTTAGCTCTAAGGCCATGTTGATAAATCTAGAGCATAGAAATTAGGTGATTTCTCTTCTAATGATAAATATTTGTGAATTCATTTATTTTTACTTCTTTAAATTGGGATCTTGTGTTTAATTAGATTATTATGATGTCCTTCTTCATCAAATATCTACCAATGTATAAACAATAAAGAGACAGGAGACACATAATATAGGTGATCAACAAGGGCCAAAACCTCTCCCACTTGAGAGGAAACCCTGAATGAATTATTCTTCATATAGAGACTTTAATTGATGAATATGAAGACCAAGACCAAGACCAAGACCCTTGAAACACCCTTTCCAAGACCAAGTCACAAACCTTTCTTTCCATCTTCTTCTTCTTAATGAAGTAAACACTATTCAAATTTCTTGCTTTCCTTTGGAACTCAACTATATGTTAGATTTTTGATCTCTTGTTTCAGAACCGTAATTCTCAATATCCTTAGAAAACCTAATTGTAGAATGTGGGAAGTATTTATATCAACTTCATACCCTTGATCCCTTCATTTAGGATGGATAGTTATTCTACATCAATTCGTCTTACATTCTTAACTTATCTTATTCCTTGATTTGACTCCTTGGAAAACAGCAAGACCTTTGACCTTTTCTATAGTAGACAGTTCTTCCTTCCTTCACACGTGTGGAGGTATTAGCCCTAAAACAGACCCATAATAACAAAAAAAATATTTTATCTTTGTTTCCTTCTCTTCGTTGGTTATGATGCTCCTTTCTTAGTGATCTTCACACTTCTTATTGCTGAATTACTTCACTGAATTAATTGTCCAAAAATGGAGGCCGAGTTGTCCTATTTATAGCATTTCATCCATCAAAATAAGTCGTCTTGTGATATAGGTAAGTGGACTTGACATTCCAGAAGAATATTTATGCTAACGTGAAGAAGATATTGTAACAAGGTATTACAGGGTAATCAAAATAACCTTTTACAATGTGTAACATGTATTTAATACATGAAAATGACTCCTTAGATTCTATGACTTGATGACCAACCCTAAAGGCTCACAATGGGAGCCTTAACAAAAATAAAATTCCTTGATCATGAAACCCATGAGTTAAGAATTACAAATAATTTTATTTATTTCTTGACATCAATTACATAAAATCATAATTACACGTGTCACTTATGAAGACTGAACCTAGTTACACTTTTTGAAAAATCCCTCCAACGTCCAAGGTCCTAGAGCCCGAAGATGATGTCATGCTAACATCTCTCAACCCCCCTTGAGCTAAGTAGCATAGTCTATGCAACTCCCCATAGGATTGAGGCCATGAAAATCTTTTCTATAATAGATGATGGTTATTATCCTCTATCAACTAACAACTTCTCCCACCATCACTTCCTAGTTGTATATTATCAAGGAACCCCCCTGTCTACATCTCAAAAATAATCCCTCCTAATATTATGCCTTATATATATATATATATATAATATATATATAATATATAATATATATAATATATTATATTATATATATTATATTATATATATTATAATATATATTATAATATATTATTATATATAGATATTATATTATATATAAGTATATATTATATATATATATATATAGATATATAATATATGAGAATATATATATATATATATATATTATATATATAATATATTATTATATTATATATATTATATATATATAATTATATTATATTATATAATATGCCGTAACAATCATATTATTTATATCACAACCATTCTCAAAACAACCAAGTTGCCTATCCCTCCTGATCTTCAATAATGCCCACCCCCCCCCCCACACACAGATATCTTATATATATATATATATATTATATATTATATATATATATATATAGCTATATATATATATATATATGCATGTGTGTGTGTGTATAACTGAGCCACCCTTCATGAGGTTTAACATATTTAAATTAAAACTCTTAGGTTTCTCACAGGCATTTATACTCTTAATTTCTGGCCTCCCTAAATAAGGTCGTCACTCACTATTGTAGTCTCCCTCGATCTTCTAACTCCAAGCTTAAATATGTATTCATTTATAGATATATACATAGTTTTATACATCAGTTAAGGGCTTGATTTTTATTAAAATTAGCCAATATGGATTTCCATTCATAAAATAAGACTGATGAGGAATTCTTCCTTTCAAGAATACAAGGCATTCAAGAAAAATTTACATACATAAGATTAAACCATAAACAAACACACTTCATTTTATCACATTGTTGTAGTGTCTACAACAACCCTCCAAAATTTTGGCTGACATGCAAATTTCAGAGCCTACCTTGGATCCTGCAATTGATCATCCTTGGTCACTTGTTGGTAAGATGACGATCTCAAGATACCCCTCCTTGATATTAAGAGTTATTCATGTTCTCATCTTTATGCAGCATGTGTCATCTTTAGGCATAGGGATTGTTGTTTGTCCTGCAAAGGGAATGTTGGTTTGCTTCAAGGGAAAGCTTGTGCATATGAGATGCTATCATCACATAGACATGTTTCTCACTCACTTCACGCACTCTTGCCACAAAGGTTGTTGCATCAAGTAGAGTGTGTTTTATACATTCTGGATGGTCTAAGTTATATCACTAAATGTTCATGTGTGATCATAGTTGAGTCCTATGATTATTTACATTTGTGTCACTAATCTCACACTTATCCATTTCCCAAGAAACCTAGCTTCATCTAGCTTCCCGGAACTATGCACTTTGCTTCCGCAACCCTTAAGATTTCTCCCTTGCCTTCTAGGAATGCATAGTGCACAGATACCCCAACCTCCCTTGGCATCCAAAACTGTGTAATGATTTCCTCTAGTGTCTTTCCCCCAGCAGGGACCTGTTGTCTCCAAAAATATGCAGTATTGCCTCTCAACTGCCCAACCTGTACTGCACTAAAAAAATGCATAGAAGTGTCCTCCCAAGACCCAATCCCACAACAATGTGTTGTGCCTCAGAAACTGTGCAGTATTTTCTAAGTTGTCCTATCTGTCTTTCATACATAAAGTACGCAAATGGGCCTCTAAGGGCCTCATTGTGATAGCAGTCACTACCCTCTGAAACTGTGTGATCTATCTCTCATTGACTACAAGAAAAGGTGACATGATAAGATCACCCCCAAGGATTTGAGGAGAAGGACCAAGAGACTAAGTGATGGAAAAAATATCAGGACCACATGCAAACTCCAACAAATGCATGATCATCTCTAGGGTAAGTACAGTAAGTAAAGAACACCTTTCAAAGTACACCTGTTAGTTGAGTTTGCAGGACCTCTTGTCATTGTCATATCATCCTATCTTTAGTAACATGCATGTGTGCAAACACAAAAAATTCATTTCATGTACTTCCTCTACATGTCTAGCTTCCTTTTGGCTTGTTTAACCAACTGTTGTCTTCAACATGTTAAGTTCTATGTCATGCTTGTGACCTTGTTCTGGTGATGTTGAAGGTTTGTCTTTGTGTGTATGAGTTGTGTTCGCTATGTAAACATATATCACACTCACACACAAAGTTGTAAACAATGTCATGCAAGTGTCGTCACAGTTGTTCAATGATTTATCTCAAGTTTCACGCAAGTGTTGTCACAGTCATTCAATGATTTATCTCAAGTGTCGCACTTGTTGCTCTTAACCTTTAGATAGTCAAACTGAGACATGATGTCTTATTGGTTCGAGGTGTCTTGTCATCGATTCATGTTGAGTGCGTGTTTACAAGGTCATTTATACACAAGTTCACTCGCTTACACACTTGGCTATTTTTTTGAAAATCTGTCGACTAGACCACCCTCCATCAGCCAAACCTCCACTAAGTTGCACTGCACAGTCTCAACCCTCAGTGACTAGCACTGTTGTCCAGAACTGTGCAAAGCTTGAAACTATCCTCTAGGTGGTCTGCATTGCATAATTTTGGAATCAACCTGGTTGACTGTCACCTAGAACATCGTAGAAGTTTCCTAAGAAGCCATCTTAGTCTGCGCTCCCCACAAGCTTATCCATCAAGCCTCCCACTAGTCAACCAGAGAATTTTACTGATCCAGGGCTACACTCATCTCAAAAATTATGTAGAAACTATCCAACCTACCTACCTAAAATACCTAAAGAAACTGCGTAGATATGAGGGACAGGCACTCGCTTCCTATCACTACACTGTCCCGGGGAATGCTGCAGTTTTTCTAGGTCATCCCCTTATTGGCCTACCCTCCACTCCTCCTAGAAACTGTGTAGTTTTCATTGAAACTATACTTGCTTCACCGCACCCCTATCAACCCGGAAAATGCGTAGTCATGTCCTACTTGACTTCCTCCCAGAACTGCACAGTTTTGACTAGAAAGCTCCTGCAGTTTAATCTCGGCCTCCTCTAGCAGTTATCACTGTTGATGCTCCTTGTTGCCTGCAATGCCTTCCCTAGAAAAAATGTGCAGTTACGCCTCCCAACTGAGCTATATCCCGTAGATTTCACTGTTGTCCTGAACTACTCATCCCAGCCTCTCAGTGACCTCTATGTAGTTTTTCCCGACAGTGCTTTGGATCCTTGCATCCTAGCCTGAAATGTGATTTACGTAGTTTCAGAGCCTTGTCCTCTCTCCTGATCACCTGCACCCAAGAACGAAAGATGATGTATCATGGTAGACTAGGTTATTTCTAGATTTGATTTCATCTCGTCATGAGTGATGGAAGAAATATGTACATGAATGAGACACAATGCAAAGACAAACAAGATGAACAACGAGCACATGATAGAAGACTTTCTCGTCGTTGGAAAAACACACGAAGCATACCAAATAGCAAGTGAAGGAGACACATGCACATGCATGAACCATCAAGCGAACACCAAGACCATTGAAGACTCCATGAACTTTTCCATGTGGTGGTAAAGCTATGGTACAACACGGGCACACTCATCACTCAGCCGCATAATAGCTCAATACAAAAAACATGACCGGCATGTGCAAACCAGTGGTGTCATGTTGAGTTATGTCATGAGTTGCCTCTGCCACATCACTATGTTGGGTCATACCTTTGTAATCAATGTAATGTAACATGGAAGTCCAAGAGACCCATGGATGAAGTTAAAGATTCATGTAAGTTGAAGAGTCCTATAAGTTGAACAGTCACGAGGGAGGTCGAAGAGTCACAAGGGCCAATTTCACCCTTGACTATATATACCCCCTCATTTGAACATGCAAAAGAATTTTCACCTTGGCTCTTCCTGTATAGCCTTGAGAGTCTGTAATATTTTCTTTGGGGAGTGAGTAGTGGCTCCAATGCTCCACTACTAGGGTTAGTGATGTATGGTGTACAAATGTGCCTTGGAAATTTCGCTTAATTCAGAAGCCTATTAACAAGCCAACACATTTTCACACATGTATTGTATTTGTTTGTAAGACTATTCTTTTGACGTTTGTAATGCATGTTGCTTTAAATTGTACTAAGATAGTTGAACTATTTTGGTTGTTTTAGTGCATATGTTGTTGGAAATGTGTTGTATCATTTGTTATCATTGTCTCGCTTGTGTGGACTACTCCGTCGGACACTAGACAAACTCATTGTCACAAACTTGTTATAACAACCATCGCACTCATGTGGACTACTTTGTTGAATATCATACGTGTTATTTGTTTGCCTTTGTGTATGTGACTCCGCATCCGTGTGGATTACTCCACCAGAAGCTGCACAAATCTCGTTGTGTTGTGTGTCTCTACCTGATTTGGGACTACTCCCTTTTGACTTGAGACTCACTCTCACCCTACCCCCTCTATAGTGAAGGAACTTAGACACAAGTTACACTAAGCACTCACCAGGCACACGAACGTCATTGTTTGAAGACTAAGTATACCACTCTCATGTGATGACAATCAAGAGCTAAGGCATATCTTTAAGATAATGGAAACCTGACCATCATATTGTATGGGACTCCTACACAAAAAAGTGTGAGGTCTAGTAGGGACATCATACCCAAGAGATCCCTTGAATGTTGGCAGATCCAGTACGGCCATCAATATTTTTGGTGCTAGATGGAGGGCCAAATGACAAGTTGAGTCCTCAAAGTCTATTTTGAATCTCCCCCCATCTATCATGTCTTATGTTACACTTCATCCTTCGTGATATATGTCTTATGTAAATGACTTTGAAATCCCTCAGGATTTCTAGAATGACGTGCCTCAACACACATATGAAGGTGAAGGTGGAATAGCTTGGCTTAAACACAAAATTTCCTTTATAGTTACATGCCACAAGTATAAAATCCATGAAGATTACATGACCTGCTCATTGTTCGCATTCACGCTTCGAGGTAACCCATTGTTGTGGTGTGTCACACTGCCCGATAACTATATCCACTATCTCTCTCAGTTGATCACAGAGATAGTTTATGCTTTCCATCATTTTGACCATAAAGCTCTCAATAAAAAAAAATTTAAATTACGGAAAGCGCCTGATTAATCTGTTGAGCAATTTTAGCCACACTTTTGTAATCTTGCATACCGATTTCCTAAATATGAAACTGATTGGGAATTTCTCGATGGAAGATTTATGTATCTTCTTTACATACCCAAAAATTCACAATTCTTATAATCATTCGAACCCTTCCCAGCATACCTCGGTGTTAGAGCTACCAAATCTAATATGGACAAATTCATTATCACAAGTGACTATCTATCGTATTCTCATCATCAACTCTAGCCCCGCAGTGCGAAGTGGGAGAAGGTGCATGCACATTTGTTGAACTATCACATCCTCCTGCCCCACCTACTCTCAATATCTACATATATTTGGCTTGTAAGCCTGATGGTTGACACGTGGATTTGTTCCCTCAACCTCCATCTCCACATTCCATTGATGCTCTAGATTGTACTATGTTGTGCTCTCAAGTTTCAGACTCCACATCTTGTGTTCACGAGGATCAAGTTGTCAATGGAGTTGGTGTTGTGTAGCCAACTAGTGCTATCATTCATGATGAGTGTGTGTGGGAATATGAAGAAGAAACCGTTGTGCAGTATGACTCCCTTCCATTTGCACCTCATCCACTCCATCCTGACATCTGTAGTGATTCTACTACTTTTGATTTTCCCTGTGAAAAATCATCTACGGATTTTTCTACTTCCAATCATTCACATAACACATCGGATGCCAACCTATAATTACATTGCAGAGAGGACACACCTTCCTCTAAAAATTTGTCCCATCTGTCATCTATCATTTCTGAAAACAAGTAGGGTGAAAATCCTCGTTTCTCATCAACCCCTCTGCATGATCTATTAGATCACGAGGATGCCGACGAACATCCTACATCTTTGATCATGGTTTTTGAGACCTATGTACTTATTCATTTGATCATGATGTTGATTCACTCATTTTTAATTTTTCTAAGCCACTGGTCTCTGATGATCTATCTATTGACAAAGTGGAAACCCCACAAGATGTCGAGGCACTTCAGCTTGAGCTGATGGTTATGTGAGGCCCTCACTATATTGAAGCTAGTTCCACTTCCAATAAAAAAAAAATTGAAACGCCAAGGGCTCCTCATCACTCTTTGCTTCACATTGAATATCAATCTAATACGAAGAGTTTACTTCCTCCACTCGAATCACATGATCCCATCGCTCATGCCTTGGAGGAATGTTACACAATGAGCATGCTTGCAAAGCATAAGCTATTTGTCTTTCACATGTTCTCTCATATGTCATAGTCCAAAGAGTGTGTATGTTTATCGTCTACACGCAGTACGTCGCAACACCATGGTACATCTACAAAATTTTTGTCTTACGTATTCACTCTTCTCTTTTCTGTAGATTCTTTAGAAATTAGATCGTGTTGGTCTTCGTTGTTCCATCTTTCTTGTTCACTAGTCTACACGTATATCTTTCTTGGTTGCCATGCCTTCTTCAACATGGGATAGCCAATGTGTCAGTGGCTGCATTAGAAATATCACTTCATGTGAGTAGGTGTTAGAAAATTATGTTTTATAGAGCAATGGAACACATAAAATATTGCAGAAATATAAACACAGAAAATACATAAAATAAGAGAGACACAGATATACGTGGTTCACCCAGTTTGGGCTACGTCCATGGAGAAACAGCCAGTCCTTCTTTTATTATATTATCCTGTTATCACTCAGGTTGTCCCTAGGCTCCTATTAGGGATACGGCCGAGGTAACCACAAACCAATCTTCTGATTGCGGGTTCTAGCCCACCTGCAATCGGAGAGGGCTCTCTCCTTTAGATTCAACCTTAGTTGATGATTTTAGGCTAGCTTTTTGACTTCAAGGGAATGTTGACTGTGATTGGAAGGAAGGTAGGATTCTTGAATAAAGAGGCACAGTAAGGCGTTATAAGTTTTGAACCATTGGGTATGGAGTCATAGATTGAGGCATGCGAGCGTTTTCTTGGCCACAAGGGGATATGGAGCGGGATAGCCACACAGGATACAATACTCAGTCTGCTGAAAGTATGGAATGAACATCAGGGATGAAAGGCAAAAGAGAATCATTTCATCATGCTGACAAAGGGGAGAAGTGGATGAGTGCGATCCCGGAGCAGTTAAGAATTCCAAAGACATGCACTCATATGCGAAAGAAATGGGGTAAACCAGATCATTTAAGAATACAAGCTCATATTCATTTCTGAAGAAAACATCGAAAAGTGCAGAAATTGAACTTAAGGTGTATTGAAACAATTTTTAGGCTATTCTTTTTTCTTGCAACTTAGAAAGACGGAAAGGTGATAAAACATAAAATAAACAGGGAAGAAAAACACTTATTGGATCATGCAGAGACACAGGAATTCCGTGATCATTCCTCAGCCAAGGGAAAACAGCAAGTTGTTTCGCAATCCATGCTTTCAGCAATCTTTGATTATGAAAAATATGATAGTTACAGTGCGAGTCTTTACTCAGAGAAATTGTTGGAAAGGAAACTGACCAACAACTACTACTACACAACCAACCAACCCTTCACAATATCGCTTCGGGTGGTATTTATAAACAAAATATCAGGAAGACATCATTACAAGTGACCTTGACAGATCTGCTTAGAACTCTTCAAAAATCTAAATGTTGCTGGAATTAAATGCAAGTAAATCTTTTTTGCTGCACTGTGGGCAGCTGAATCGGAACAGGTGACGAGGTGGCCCTTGGGGACCAGATGTGGTTCTACTGAAGTGAATGAGCTTCGGGGCTGCATTTCGGCTTTGGTGCGAATTGAATGTGCAATTATTACGATTTGAGAGCTTCAAGTAATTTCGCTCTCCTTCTGTGAATCCACTGGAAGATATTTAATTTTCTCTTGCTTTGGGCCACTGCTCAAGATATTCTCTGATACACTTTGCCGCTACATTGATGGTATCCACCGTCGACTGATACTCTTTGACATGCTTGATACCTGTTGATTTGATCTGATACACTTTAAACTCTCTGAATGATCTGTTGTTGTCTTCAAACCGGATCCTTTGGCACATTTGGGCGATTTTCAGGCTTTTTGAGCGCGCAGTGGGCTCGGCAACCAGAAGATTCCCTGAAGATTCCTCAAAATGGTCTATTTCCCGTAGCGATGCCCGAATAGCGCGAACTGCCTCTGTTTCTTGATCTGGAGCTCCGAAATGCGACTTTTCTTCCTGCGCGAAGCTTTTTCGGCTTTTCTGGTTGCTGACGTAAGCATGGCGTCGGCTGTACGGCGGATGACGTCAGCTGTGGGTCCTTGGTACAACACGACGTGGTGAGGTACTTGATAGACTGTGGTGAAGAGACTCCGATGCGATATCGCAATATCGCGTCGGTGGGGAAAGAGGGGGATCATTGGGTTGGGCATTTGGCGCTTGCGACTGCCGATATGCGATATCGCATCGGCAGAGAGGAAAGGTGGACGGGTTGGACACTCGGCGTTTGTGATCGCCGATCGCCAATATCGCAATATCGCATCGGTGGGGGACGGATGGGCTATGTTTTGCCTGAATGTGAGAGTGCGAGGCTGCGACGCAAAAAAACGGTTTTGAGGGGAAAAGGTAAGTAAGTGGGTGTGAAGGTCATATAAGGTTTTCGGAAGGGGTCCGACTACCTCCGGGGACTTTATACTTTGGAAGGAGTCCATCGTATTTTGGGAGTGGTTAGGGGGTCGGGGCTCTTGCTTAGTTTATGATAAACTGAACAATTCCCGGGAACTGATATGGTTATTTTTCAACCAGGGGAGGGATATTACATAAGGGATTTTACTTAATCTTAATACGGGGATGGGAAACATAGGGAGCTACATAATAATGTTAGTGGTTAATATGGAGATGATAAGAAAGTGCTATGTTCGGGAGACTTAGGCTGTTACAGGGGGTAGGACCATATTTCGGGAGAAGATATCGAACAACTTTGAGTAAAGCAGATCTTTACTCAACCAGAGTGATGAAGATGATGAACTCAAGAGGTGTCAAGCAGATCTTGACCTCTTTTGGGGATGTTAGTTACTGATTGGGGAAAACAGAGAAGGGAAGTCAGTTATACCTCATTTGAGCCTTTTTTGCTTACAAATCTTTGCTGATTATGTTCTGCATGATATGATACCTGAAAACTTGGAACTAGTCAGCAATTCAATCAGCCTCAGAACTACCTACCCAGCCTACTTGCCTAGCATTTTTTCTTCTTTTGCTTGGGGGTGCACTTAGACTTGTAGACCCATCATACATTTTCTTTTGATCCTTTCCTATCTACATACTACCCTTATTTCTTCCAGAGCCCAGATTAAACTATTGGACTCTTCTATTTCTCTACCTATCTAAGGGTCTGCCAAGATTAAACTGTTTGGACAGACTTACAATCTCTATATTCTAAAAAAAGAAATTTAAACCTAGGGAGACCAAGGTTAAACTATTTGGACCTCCCTTTAACTAAAAGTAGCGATACCAGGAAAACTTTACAAAATTTGAAGGCAATTGAATGATCTTGAAGTAGCCTTCTTAATTTGGAGATTGTTTGAGAAAATATGGAGCATTGCAGCAAGCAAGGTACAACATATTTGGCCTGTGAAATGCCAATCATGAAATATGAATACCTGCTGCAGCAGGAGCTAAAAGTGGCTCCACTCGGGGATGGCTTCTCCTTGCAGGAAGTCAAGAACAGTAGGCTAGAACACCTTGATTTTTAGTTCTTTGGTTGTCCTCTACAAAATTTATTTTCTCCGACCGCTTTATTTCTTCTACCTACCTACCCTAACCAGCAATTGTTTTTCCGTTAGGTAAAATCAAATAACCAGTGCAGCCTTTTAAGCAACTGTGAAACGAGATAATCTTGCTGACTAATCGTTTCTGAACGAAAAAGCATCGTCCAGGCGTGTGCTTTTACAACCAAAATTGTGGCCTCCATCACTTGCTGCTAAAGCTTACGGTCTTCACTGAGAAAACATGTTAGAAAAATTTTGTTAAGCGAAAGTTCCATGTAATCTGCGATTGGATCAATGAACTTACCCTGCGAGAGAACTTCCTCTGCTTCGTTGGAATCTTCAATAGAATCATACAGAGTCGGTGAATCAGCAGGTGGCAGCATCTTCTCCTGAGTTGAGGACGGGAGACTTCGGTATGATTTGGGACCTTCTAGGTCGAGGGGAGCAGCTGCATCTTTGGTAATGAGCCTAGCAGATGATCCTTTTGTCTTTCCCTCGGATCCCAGATCACACAGAATCCTCAGGTCCTCAGGCAACAGTGTTCCCTCCTGAATGTGGGCATGGAAGCTTAGGTATGATTCTGGGTTCTTTGGGCTGGAAGGATCAGTTACATCGTCGGTAATGACCCTAGCCGTTGATCCTTCTGTCTTTCCCTTGGAACCCAAATCATACTCAAACTGTAGTTCAGGAGACAACACTATTTCTTGTTGAACTGGAGGAGGAATATTTCGGCAAAACTCTTGAGGGTTGCAGAAATCATGAGACTGACTTTGAGCTCCCAAGAGTTCAATTTCGTTCTCATATTTTTCCACAACAAACTCAAGGAACAATTTATTTCGGCCACCAGGTATTTTTGACAATACCTTTCTGAAAAATTTGTCATCAAGCTCAAACTCTGATAAAATTTCTCTGCATTTTTCTAAAGCTTCTTCTATCGGAAGTTCTTCCCAAGATTCAGTCATTCTCTCCTGTTGATAATACATGGGATACTTGGCTGTAACATTTGGTTCATTCCTCAGTGGAGCCTTTGATTGAAATTGAAGTGGAGTCGCCAGGTGGATGTCTGGACTCTAAAGTGCCTGATCTCTGTCCACCATCAAAGATTAGAACTAAGCATGACAAGCCTTCAAAAATAGGAGCACTTCCTCCATTGGGGTTTAAAGATGAACTGAGCGCTTGAATCCCCAATGGTGCACGCAGATACAGGTCGACCGAGGCTTTTACAAGTCGGTTTCTTCCACTATAGAGCTGCAGAGTGGTTGCATTGATTTATCTGAGGAGGTCCCCAGCGGAGTCGCCATTATGTTATCACTTAGGTTGTCCCTAGGCTCCTATTAGGGATACGGCCGAGGTAACCACAAACCAATCTTCTCATTGCAGGTTCTAGCCCACCTGCAATTGGAAAGGGCTCTCTCCTTTAGATTCAACCTTAGTTGATGATTTTAGGCTAGCTTTCTGACTTCAAGGGAATGTTGTCTATGATTGGAAGGAAGGTATGATTCTTGAATAAAGAGGCACAGTAAGGCGTTATAAGTTTTGAACCATTGGGCATGGAGTCATAGATTGAGGCATGCGAGCGTTTTCTTGGCCACAAGGGGATACGGAGTGGGATAGCCACACATGATACAATACTCAGTCTACTGAAAGTATGGAATGAACATCAGTGATGAAAGGCAAAAGAGAATCATTTCATCATGCTGACAAAGGGGAGAAGTGGATGAGTGGGATCCCGGAGCAGTTAAGAATTCCAAAGACATGCACTCATATGCGAAAGAAACGGGGTAAACCAGATCATTTAAGAAAACAAGCTCATAACCATTTCTGAAGAAAACATCGAAAAGTGCATAAATTGAACTTAAGGTGTATTGAAACAAATCTTAAGCTATTCTTTTTTCCTGCAACTTAGAAAGGCGGAAAGGTGATAAAAAATAAAATAGACAGGGAAGAAAAACACTTATTGGATCATGCAGAGACACAGGAATTCCGTGATAATTCCTCGGCCAAGGGAAAACAGCAAGTTGTTTCGCAATCCATGCTTTCAGCAATCTTTGATTATGAAAATATGACAGTTACAGTGCAAGTCTTTACTCAGAGAAAATGCTGGAAAGAAAACTGACCAACAACTACTACTACCAACCCACCAACCCTTCACAATATCGCTTAGGGTGGTATTTATAAACAAAATATCGGAAATACATCATTACAAGTGACCTTGACAGGTCTGCTTAGAACTCTCTTCAAAAATCTAAATGCTGCTGGAATTAAATGCAAGTAAATCTTTTTGGCTACGCTAGGGGCAGCTGAATCGGAACAGGTGACGAGGTGGCCCTTGGGGACCAGATGCGGTGCTGCTGAAGTGAATGAGCTTCGGGGCTGCATTTCGGCTTTGGTGCGAATTGAATGTGCAATTATTACGATTTGAGAGCTTCAAGTAATTTCGCTCTCCTTCTGTGAATCCGCTAGAAGATATTCAATTTTCTCTTGCTTTGGGCCACCGCTCAAGATATTCTCTGATACACTTTGCCGCTACATTGATGGTGTTCGCCGTCGACTGATACTCTTTGACACGCTTGATACCTGTTGATTTGATCTGATACACTTTAAACTCTGTGAATGATCTGTTGTTGTCTTCAAACTAGATCCTTTGGCACATTTGGGCGATTTTCGGGCTTTTTCAGTGCGCAGTGGGCTCGGCAACCAGAAGATTCCCTGAAGATTCCTCGAAATGGCCTATTTCCCGTAGCGATGCGCGAAGCATTTTCGCTATTCCCGCATCGAAAACTGCCTCTATTTCTTGATCTGGAGCTCCGAAATGCGACTTTTCTTCCTGCGCGAAGCATTTTTGGTTTTTCTGGCTGCTGACGTAAGCATGGCGTCAGCTGTATGGCGGATGAAATCAGCTGTGGGTCCCTGGTACATCGCGACGTGGTGAGGTACTTGATAGACTGTGGCAAAGAGACTCCGATGCAATATCACAATATCGTCTCGGCGGGGAAAGAGGGGGATCATTGGCTTGGGCATTTGGTGCTTGCGACTGTCGATATGTGATATCGCGATATCGCATCGGTGGAGAGGAAAGGTGGACGGGTTGGACACTCGGCGTTTGTGATCGTCGATCGCCGATATCGCAATATCGCATCGGCGGGGGACGGATGGGCTATATTTTGCCTGAATGTGAGAGTGCGAGGCTGCGACGCGAAAAACGGTTTTGAGGGGAAAAGGTAAGTAAGTGGGTGTGAAGGTCATATAAGGTTTTCGGAAGGGGTCCGACTACCTCGGGGGACTTTATACTTTGGAAGGAGTCCATCGTATTTTGGGAGTGGTTAGGGGGTCGGGGCTCTTGCTTAGTTTCTGATAAACTGAACAATTCCCGGGAACTGATATGGTTATTTTTCAACTAGGGGAGGGATATTACATAAGGGATTTTACTTAATCTTAATACGGGGACGGGAAACATAGGGAGCTACATAATAATGTTAGTGGTTAATATGGAGATGATAAGAAAGCGCTAATTTCGGGGAGACTTAGGCTGTTACAGGGGTAGGACCATATTTCAGGAGAAGATATGGAACAACTTTGAGTATAGCAGATCTTTATTCAACCGGAGTGATGAAGATGGTGAACTTAAGAGATGTCAAGCAGATCTTGACCTCTTTTGGGGATGTTAGTTAATGATTGGGGAAAACAGAGAAGGGAAGTGAGTTATACCTTGTTTGAGCCTTTTTTGCTTACAAATCTTTGCTGATTACGTTCTGCATGATATGATACCTGAAAAAAACTTGGAACTTGTCAGCAATTCAACAGCCTCAGAACTACCTACCCAGCCTACTTTCCTAGCATTTTTTCTTCTTTTGCTTGGGGGTGCACTTAGAATTGCAAACCCATCATACATTTCTTTTGATGCTTTCCTATCTACATACTACCCTTATTTCTTCCAGAGCCCAGATTAAACTGTTGGACTCTTCTATTTCTCTACCTATCTAAGAGTCTGCCAAGATTAAACTGTTTGGACAGACTTACAATCTCTATATTCTAAAACAATAAATTTAAACCTAGGGAGACCAAGATTAAATTGTTTGGACCTCCCTTTAACTGAAAATAGCGATACCAGGAAAACTTTACAAAATTTGAAGGCAATTGAATGAACTTGAAGTAGCCTTCTTCATATGGAGACTGTTTGAGCAAATATGGAGC
>APFE030607520.1:0-26204 GCA_000404065.3 Pinus taeda
AAGTGACTTTTGGGTGATCTCTAAATCCAATGGCTGAAATAGATTTAGATCAATGGCTGAGATTAAATGCACATTTAAATCTCACTTTCTATTTTTTAATTCACCCACTTTAATAAAGACCCACTAGTCATTTATTTCCAAAGTCACTTTTCCTTTCTAATTTTTCATTGACTTTATAAAAGTCACTTTAAAATTAGACTTAGTAACTTTATCACTTAAAGTCACTTTTAAATTAGATTTGACTTTATAAAATTATAAAGTCACTTTAGGAGAAAAATTAAATTCTTTTGGACACTTTTCCCTAGGCCAAAGATCAAAGCCTTAGGGAACCACCTGTCCTCCGGTACCAAATTTCAACAGAAAAAGGAGTGACGTGGCACCATCATGCTCAAGCATGGGTCTCTAAGTGATGTGTAAGCACTCCAATGTCATCTCAAAGATAATCAATCATCATCTAGGCTTTGGAACAAGCAACATCCATCAAACAGTGTCAAGGCCAACTTGGGGGCATCCTAGGTCCATGTAGACACCTAATTCCATAGTCCAATGCCTAACCTCACCTCATTGGCTCAATGTTTCAACATCTATGGATATATATAAGGGTCAAGTAACAGGTGGAATCATCTCATAGCCCTACGATCATCTTTGGAGGGGCAATGTTGCATTATAAAGGTCAAAACTACTTCTTGAATGGGGTACAATGACTTCTTGATAGAAAATCCACGAAATTCTGATTTGCTAATATGAGCAATCTGAAATATAATTTTTTCTCAAATAAGCACATAATTTTTCTACTAGATGCAACAGAATGGGAACAAAAATACAAGCACAATTACACAATTCAACAACATGGAATTGTCTAGGGAACCCAACTGGGAAAACCCTTTGCTTGTTATTGAGAATTCTATTGAAGAAGGTTGAACAATGGATCTTTTACAATACAATAAAGTTTCATTAGAGAACAACCATGTTCTCTCTGTTTACATTAAACTGAAACACCCTTGCTTGCACCTTGATCCCTACTTCCTAACCAAAGGAACTCATCCTTCTTCAAACTCCCACAAGCCTCACCTAGGCTCGTTCTCTCTCTCATAGTCTCCACGCACAAACTGGTGTTTCCTATTGCTTAGTCTCACCAACTCATGCTCACCAAAACAATGATTAAACTTGTGCGTTCGTTCCTCCTTTTAAAGGCAATCTGAATGGTTAAAATTAATGAGTTCTATATTACGCAAGTCGAACTGGTGGTTCACAAGATAACAAAGGCTCACTGCTAGTGTTAACTCGTCCTTCCTAAATTTTAGGAAGCTAACCCAAACTCTTCATCTTGTTCCCAATACAACTCACACTAGAAGACAAATAACTCGGCCTTCTATTTTAACACGTTGGTTAACTGCTTCATAACTCGTCTTGGACTCCTATTTTTTAGGACATCGAGCAAGCCAAAGAAGAAACTCGTTCTAGTTCCTATGATTAAGGCACAAACCAAGGAACCATTTTCTCGCTAATATTTTCAACACTCCCTCTTAGCGAGGAAGGTGTTCTTGGAAGAACCTCATCCACCTAGATCTGTCTCCAACACTACCAATTTGTTTTAGGGCCGACCTTGATCAAATGTTCATATGCGGGCTCTCCTTCATAAGTACACTTTCCCTTATCCGATTTGAGTGATCTTTAGGTCGATTTTGGTCCTCTCGAAGGAATTTAATGCCAATGTCATCTCCATCAAATGAGCTAACCAAAGTAGAATTTGACGGTAGTTGCATATTTTTTAACAATCCCTCTCAACTAGGGAGAATTCCACCAGTCAATATATGTTCATCGATCAACATGTCATTTTGTCATCATATGTACCATCTTTGCTCAATTCTATCTGCTGAAACATTCTCGAATCTAAAGAAGAGGAATCATCAGGGAGGAAAAGCTACCACCCTCTATCTCGTTGGAGAGCATATCTCAATCCAAAACCACATTGGGGAGTACATCTCAACCCGGAATCTCATGGGAGAGCTAAATAGCTCCGACCCCATATCGAGCAATAGGTGATATAGGGGAGCTACTACTCAACCATCCTATTGCCTATCGACCTTCCCAACAATGACCCTCGAGAGTCATGTGGAAGAACACCTGCATCATAATTCGAGCTTGGCCAAGATACTCGACTATCACAAACCCCCAAGCCTCCTCAACTCATTGGCCAGACGGGGAGGGACAATCCCAACAAGCCCAGCTTGTGGGTATGATGCCAACGAGGGTATACTCTATAATGACCAAGATAAGGGAGCTACTACTCCAACCCTATGGGTAACATATAGGAGTGATACCCTATTGTCCAGAGATCCCTCAACCCTAGGAGCCCTCTATCTCAATTCCACACCCCGGGAGCTCAAACTGGGGGGAAGAGTTGGCTCAGTGTCCTCGAACAGCGATGCCCCTTATCAGGAGGGGTCACATCCATCAGTCCAAGTTGCTCTCTGAAGACCACGAACTTCCCTTTCGACAAAGCCTTGGTGAGAATATCTGCAATCTGCTCATCTGTCGATATGTGATGGAGTCTAACGGCTCCTCTCTACACCATGTCTCGAATGAAGTGATATCAGATGTCTATGTGCTTGGAATTGTAACGAAATACAGGATTCTCTGCCAGACGGATCCCACTCTTGTTGTCGCAATATATCACTGTAGTATCTAAGACATGCTCAAATAGCTCTCCAAAGAGCTTCCTCAACCAAACTGCTTTGTAGCTAACCATACTAGCAGCAATATATTCTGCTTCGGCGATACTCAATGCTATGGAATTTTACTTCATGCTCATCCAAGATATCATGGCAGATCCAAGGCTAAAACAACATCCAGATGTACTCTTCCTGTCGACAACGTTTCCTGCCCAGGTCAGCATCAATGTATCCATGAAGTTGAACATCTCCTACAGAATATCTCAGACCAAGTGTGATCGTCCCATGCAAATATCTCAAAATGTGTTTGGCAATGATCAAGTGTGCATGAAGAAGCTCGGTCATGAATTAACTCGACATGTTCACTGCATAGCATATGTCCGGACAGGTGTTCACTAGGAACATCGGAGCCCCAATCAACTATCTATACTCAGATGGATTCGCCAAATCGAGTCCTGCAACCTCTCCATGTAACTTCTTGAAGTTCATTTCCATAGGTGTGGGTAGGGACTTGCATTTTGTCATTCCAAATCTTTCTAACAACTTCACAACATATTTTCCTTGTGAACGAAAAATCTCTTCGGGCCTTTGCCACACCTTAAGGCCTAGAAAGTAATGCATGAGTCCAAGGTCTTTCATCTTGAATTTAGAGGCTAGCTCCCTCGTACACTCGATCATCAAGGGTTCACTACCTGTCAAGAATAGATCGTCATCGTATAAAACCAAAATCAAAAGCACACCTTGGACTACCTTGAAGTAGAAGTTGGGATCAGCATTGTTTCTTGTGAATCCTAGCTTTAGCAAATAATTGTCTATGCGGGCGTACCATGCTCTAGGGGCTTGCTTCAAACCATACAATGCCTTCTTCAATCTGCAAACATGTGTCTTTCGATCCTCTACTTCAAATCCCTGTGGCTACTCAACGTACATTTCTTCTTGTAACATGCCATGGAGGAATGCAATCTTTACGTCCATCTAATGAAGGGTCCATCCTTAACTTGCGGCAAGGGTAACTATCAAATGAATGATTGTATATCGAACCACAGGTGCAAATATATCATCATAATCTTCTCCCTCTTTCTGGGAGAATCCTCTAGCCACGAAGCTTGCCTTGTATTTCTCAATGCTACCATCAACTCCATGCTTGATCTTGAATAGCCACTTTGAAGTCACCACAGATTTCCCTTTTGGTCTCAGCACAATATCCCATACATCATTCTTCATAATAGATTCATATTCTTCGGCCATAGCATCTTTCCAAACTTGTTCTTGTGAGAAACTTGGATGACTGAAGACCTTGTGCAGAGAATCTTTTAAAGTTGTGAAACTTCTTGGAAGCTTTTCTTTGGAGACCTTAATGCAGTATTGAAGAACCATTGAAGACATCTTGTTGAGAATCCTAAGTTGATCTTGAAGACACCCTTGGAGACCATGATGCACTGAAGTCATCATGAGGTGACCTTGGAGAAAGTGTTTGGGTGACATGAAGAGCAGTGGTGACACCTTTTGAGAAGACAAGGTTGTCATTGATGAAGTAATTTGGAGAAGGCATTACTGAAGAGATTGACAAGGCTCATTAAAGAAGATATTGGGAGCCATGAAGAATCATCAAACTTATCTTGACAAATTGAAGCTAGAGGTTGGCGCCTCATAGAGACAAAGTTAGTGCCTTGGAAGATAGGGTTGGAGCCCTAGAGGATAGGAGTCCTCATGAGACCAGGTTGGAGCCTGTACCAGAGATAGGGTTGGAGCCCTAGAGGTTGGTGCCTCAAAGTGACAAGGTTGGAGCCAGGGACATTGAAGATTGGCGTCTTCATCTAGGGTTCGAGCCCTACACATTATTGTATTAAATTTATTGTGGAGAAGAGATTAATAAAAGTATATATTTTTATTGTTCATTTTGTGTTCTAATTATCAGTGGTCTAACTAGTAAAAATAACAATTGAAAATAAATGTTGATCCAACCGCCCCTCAGTATTTCCAACAATGTTATGAGTCTTAGATAAGGAGTTGTCTCCTGGAAGTCATGAAAACAATTAGTTCCAGCAGATTCCACAACTAAGGCAAAATATGAGGCAACAGTTGAAGCAACGAAGGAAATTGTGTGGCTCGGGAAGATTCTGGAAGATTTGCAGGAGAAACAAGTGCGTTCAACTCCTCTTTTGATTGACAACACTTCTGTAATAAAGTTGGCCAAGAACCCAAAGTTCCATGATCGAAGCAAGCGCATCAATACAGAGTATCATCTAATTCGACACCATGTTGAGGCCAAGACAATCCACCTACGACATTGTTCCACAAATGAGCAGATTGCAAACATCTTCACCAAAGCGCTTGGAAGAGAAAAGGATGAAAGATTCAGAATGATGCTTGGACTCACCAACATCCCTTCAGATTAAGGGGGGAATGTTGACACCTAATCTTTGGGATTAGGAAAATTCATGTAAATATTGTAAATAGAAAATAAAAGACATTGGAAAATGAATCCTAATAATCTCCCTCTCCTTGTATATATCCATGTTTTCTCATAATGCAAAAACATGAATTCATTCATGGAGTTACTCTTCTAGCCTGACAGTTTTTTCAATTTTGGGCACAGATTTGTTTAGGGCAACAAACTGTAAGTTTGATTTCAGAATTACTCACTATGTATTGCACCAAAGTTTGACTCCTAAAATAATCTAGTGATTCTCAAAGTGTGAGAAAGAGTACCCAGTAACAATGTACTATTTCCACTTACCTTGGAACTAAAAAGTTTCAAGGGATAACATTTTGGTTACCTTGGAACTAAACAGTTTCAAGGGATAACATTTTGGTGCTATTGTCAAGGAGTGAGACAAGCTTCTTGGTACTACAAGATTGGTGAGTATTATGCTTCATTGCAATTCTTCATATTCACCTGGCGAGTCCACTAAGTTCAAGAACACCTAGAAAGTCACCTAGATTTATTTTGATCCAAACCAATGTGTTCATCCATTTTTGGACAATCCCAGAGCGCTCTTTCAACAAGCAAAACTTTACAAACTTAAAAGTATGACCTCTCAGCAAACTCTGCCTTGAAACTAGTCAATATAAAACAATTGAGCTAACCCACTAGGCTTTTTTTCCAAGAAAAACCTCACAAGAGAAACCCAAAGGATGTTTCCTGGCATTTGTGGATGGTATCTTCGTAAACCCGTCAACATCGATCAGTGCCCTTCATCCTAGGGGAGTCGAACCAGGCACCTGTCGGCACAAAACTAGCTAAATGCCCAATGACATTGTCAACAACTGATTCAACTAACCCCATGAGCTACACCCACTTAATATTTATGCTTTTCTCTAGGTCTAGTTTGTAAACTTGTTTCCAATTAAACTTTCAATATGAAGTATCCTAGAAGAGCGCGGAAACCATACTTTTCCCTTTACTCAAATCACAATTTAACAATAATTGATTGGGTTCAACCAAGTAGCAGTTATCACACTAGTGACTATATATATGGAACTTGTTTGTTGTAAACAACATCCACCCCACCATGCCTTTATGTTTCATCTAGTTGTAAGCTAGTAGCCAACAATAAGAGGCATTAATAACTATAATGTCACTATAATACTAATAACGATAATATTAATATGTCAGGTTTCCTTGTGAATTACTTGCCATAGTTTAAGTTAAATCTGTCAAGTGTCTGCGAGTTTGCTCTCATTTCCTTGCAAAACAAACAAATAAATGCAGCTTTAAGGAAACAATTCACTGGATGATTGTATTATTTCCTCTTCTTACGACATATCAGAAATTGTTTCAAATTGAGTATAGGTGATGATCTCTACCAAAAAAGTAAGGAAAAAAGATAAATTAGTACTGCACAATGAGTTGCATCCTTAGCAAAAGGTTAAATTGCAATCGGGAGTAGTGTTCGGTCTCATGTATAGGACTAAGGCTAAATGCTACTTAAAAGCACATGACCACAAGGCTAAATGCTACTTAAAAGCACATGACCCCACTAATGTAACCTCAATCATGATAGTTCAACACTTTCTTGCAAATACTATTTTAACTGAAACTGTCTTTTGGGTCCTGGAGTATGACCTAAAACTGCTTTTGATTAGCCAAGAGCTAAGCAAGTTAAAAACCCACAACCTAGAAGCATCTAGGCATCTAAGAGGACTGAAAGTCTGCCCCCTTGTAGACCACCAATGGGTTAATTCAAGTAGCCAGGTTTTGTCTACATATGATAATATTGTTGCACTTCAGTGTCTTGTCTCCTGAGATTGTATCTACTATCAAGAAAGGGTGGTCCAATAGTCCCAAGTATTGTAAGTTTTCCATGCTTCAAGTTATTTCAGGTAGCCAGGTTTGTCAATGATGTTGTTGCATGGCAATGTCCTGAGATTGTATCAGGAGAGATTAGTATTGTAGGTTTTTCCCTGCTTCAAGTTATTTCAGGTAGCCAGGATTTTGCTATAATGTGGTTGTTGCATGTCAATGTCCTGACTCCTGAGATTGTACCAGGAGAGGTCAGGCAGCCCCAGTATTGTAGGTTATTCCTTGCTTTTGGGCAAGAAAAAGGAAAGAGTTGTTATTAACTTTAAAAATCAGGATAAGTGGTTGGATCAGTTCTTTATACTGTGAAAGAAATAACTACTATATTTTTATTTTGTAGTTGTTTCACAGCAGGAAAGAGTTTCGTAAAATAGTGTGCTTAATATTAAACAGAAGGGTAATGGTCCAAGAGAAGCACCCAATCAAACATATATGATATTTCGCATGAAGCTTTTATGCCTTCGCATGATAAGATGTCAAAGGATCTAATCACCCGACTTGATGACAGTGATTCTTCAGTTAACCAAATAAGACAAATTATACCAGCAGGTGGAGTGAATAGTCTATACAAACCTGTAGACTGCAGAACAGCTCGGTGACCAAAGATTTCCAGGTGCCTCCGAAGACGTATAGCTGCAATCCTCATGGCCTACGTTTCTGGAAAAGCTATTTGTAACTGTAACCTTCGTCAAATGTAACATGGAAGCGAATTCAGTTATATATGCCCTTGGAATGGAAAAAAGAACATCTCAAGGAGACAAGTATTAGAAATCTCGTCTGACAGTACTCGAAATCCTATAAATGTAGTTGCTCACAGTCCATCCAAAATTATCTAAATCCTTATGCAACAGCACGGCGCATGCTTCTCAGCCAGGGAAGGTTGTACCACTCAGCTCATTTTCAAAATCACCATTCACCACTAAAATTAGCTCGGTCGTCAAAGACCAAAACCCTCATTTAACACTGAAATAGGGGAATTCTTCAAAACTCAAAACCCTTGCACTGACAACCAAGTGCAATTGTTCATTAACAACCAATTTCACGATTTCACAAAACAATGCCTCGGCCAAAAAATTTACTGTCGCAACAATGAAACATGTGGCACAGCAAATCTCCAATCCACTTTACCCCGTTCAAGACAATGTGTCGCAAAATGTTCACAAATATGTTGAGAATGCGACCTTTAAAGTATGATGCGTTCAAACTATTCTCCGATTTCAGCTCAGCCGAATACCAAAATTGAAAGGGAAAACAATGACCTGCAGCAGACTTCTTCGGCTCGGTAGAATCAATTTAATCCCATCCTATATGCTTATTGTATTTGATATTTACTTGTATTTGAAATAAATAATCATGTAAAAATGATTGTTAACGCTTTATCTCCGACAAAATAATTCCGCAATGAAACACGTCTGGTATTTAAATTTGAAATTGAGCAACATGTTTCATTCCATGGCAGCACATGTAGAAGTATTGGCCTATACATATCTCCTATACTCTGCAACTTCTTCCGGGATAATATCAATATGAATCCGGACGGGCGGAAGGAAAATTAAGAATTCCATGGCAGCAACTAAAGAAATATTGGACTATACATATCTCCTTTACTCTCTGCAACTTCAACCCGCTTGATACATATGTGAATTCGGTCCCGCGAAACGGAAAGTAATAAAAACCAAGGCATGGTAGTAACAAAATCTCGCGTTTTCCCTCTCCTATTTTTAGTCGAAAAGTTTGAAAGGGTTTTGTTTTCTGTGAAGTGAATCTTACTGTTACTCGTGGCAAACTAGAGGCCACGTGACCATAAGGGAGAGAGTGTGTTGTGGTTACTAATTCCATAACAGCATGTGTGATAGTGGTCAGACAAAAGAAGGGTGTCATGCATTACCCAAATTCGCTGTTAGTGCTACTTTATATACCATCCAAATTCGCTGTTAGTGCTACTTTATATACCATTGTTATTACGTTGATGATGTCCTCGCATATAAGAAATGTGATGTGGTTTGTGTATTTAAATATAAGATATTTAAGTGGGAGGAAAAAAAGATAGCTCTGAAGTCGTGACGGATTTTGATCTGCATCTCTTGTGGGGTTACGGATTTTGATCTGCATCTCTGGTGGTGGGGTTACAGTTAAGGTTTACTATATGTTTGTGTGTCGCTTGGTGAATTATTGTAGAACTCTTTTCGTCTTCATACGAATCCATGGTTATACTTTGGGGAACGGGCGGACAACTTTTTCGTTGGTTGAGGCAATTGTAGGTTGTTTGGAATCCACTGCAAGTCATTCATTACTTTCGGTCAGCTGAGATGGACGAGGAGCTTGTTTATTATTCTGAAGACCCCTGCGAATCTATGACCATCTGAACAGAGCGTCCACATCACCAGATCGTTATCGCTTCACCAGTCGCTCAAGATCCACCAGCCCCTCTAGTCGTTGTCTCTAAGGTTTCGTCAGAACCTGCCGTAGAAAACCCTAACCCTCCCCACCCCCCGCCTCGACTGTGAATCTCTTTTGGCTTCCAGTCATGCCTCCCTTGATCTCTCGTGCTCCAGATCCCCTGATGTACCTTCCTACCTTCCATAATCTGAGTACCTCTCTCCCTCCCCATCTTCTCTGCAATTCCTGGAATCTTGTCTTGATCCTCCCCTCCACACTGCTTCGGCTCTCGATCCTGTGTTACACCTCTCCTCTGCTAGACCATCTACATTTTTCTCTGCTCCTTGGCTCTCTAGGGTTTTCTCCACGGTACCGGAGGGATACCTTTCGCCCTCAATAACCCCTTCCCTAGCTCCTCAGGTCTCTCTGCCTCCCTCATCACGTTGTTTTGAAGGTGCACCTTCCCCTTCTCTGGACGGTTAGGGTGATGAAGCTAGGGTTAGTGACACACCAATTCCCCCATCTAATGAGGTTGTGAACTCTGAAGTGGGCTCTTTGAAATGAAGCGGGAAGAAGTCCAAGTGCATAAAGGTCAGTGATAAAGGGAGTTCTTTGATTCTCGGGGAAGGGTTGTAGATAGACGAGGTCCTCAATATTTCCGATAGGGTTTTGGTCGGTCGAGTTCATCGCTGAAATTACACCATTGCTCGTTTAAGGAAGTGGGTCTCGAAAATTTGGGCCCGGATCCTAGAGGTACTGCCATCTGTGGTAACTATGTTCCGAGGTTGGTTTGCCCTTTGTTTTTAATGGTCGGAACATGCCACTTGGGTTCTCACAAAGCACTAGCATATTGAAATGTCCTTGTTCTCCTCAAAAAATGGAGTCCTCTTTTTTATCCGGATCAGGAACATTTAGGGGCTAGACCTATATGGGTCAAATTACCTGGTTTGCCTCTTCACCTCTGGTCCGAGGATATTTTCAAACTCACCAGCAGTACACTTGGGATTTTTCTTGATTATGACAAATCTTTCATCGACTCTGGAAAAATGGCTTTCACCCGCATATTGGTTCATCTTGACACCCGCAAAGCACTAGAGGAACATCTGAAAATTCGGTGGAGAGGTTCTATTTGATTGCAAAAGCTTGATTACGAAGAGGTACCCTTCAAGTGTCGATGATGTCACAAAGTTGGCCATCTCTATAAGGATTGCCCCTTACTTTCCAAAATCTTTCCCCCATCAAAGTCTACAGAAGGCAATTCAAGCAAGGAAGCGGCTCCTACCCCTTAAGAACAACGGACTCAGAAAGCTATGGCTCGCTCGTCAAAATCAAAGGATCTAGACAAAGGGAATCACGTTGCCCCGGCTCATCCCCCTTTGCCTCGAGTCACCAAAGCATGAGCAGCAGCCTCCAGTCCACCTCCAGGCACTGTCTCCACTCTCCCCTTCTCTTCTCCTTTTATTTTGCATGAGCCTTCTGTATCTTGTCAATCACGATTATGGGTTCATATATTTGGTTGCGATCTAAATACAATTTTTTGTCCATTGACAACCTCCCCTAATGTATTTTTTATCCCTCCCCCCTCTATTCATGTTGTCTCTATGTCTTATGCCCCTTCGAATGAGGATTCCTCTGACTCACATACTAGTCACAGATACAATTTGCGTTCCTTGGTAAAATCTATTGCTATGGATGGTTGTGGACTTGGCATTATCCCTCCCCCGAAGACTATCAAACCCTCCTGGGGTAGACATTCTAACATTTCCAAAGTTATACACAAGGTTAATCTGGATGTAGCTAAAGGTAGGCAACTTTCCATTAATGGGGTTCTCAGAGCAAGAAATGCCCCGCATTCAGTTCCCATATGAAGTGGCTCTCCTTCAATTGTCGCGAGTTGACTAGCCCCACCAAAAAACTAGCACTATGGAGGCTCCTGGGTATAGAGAAGATGGATGTCATTTTTTACAGCAGACTCTTGGTGTCTGTGACTATATTATCCCCGCTTTGGAAGCATTAGTGCTTGGATGGATCTTTCATGCCCTAGATGTTCGTGGATGCTCGGGGGGCATCACGATCGTTATAACCCCAGGGCCATTAAGCTTATTAACATCTGGGGAGGGAAGGAGTTCTAGGGGCTGATATATTTTTTTAAGAGCTTGGGATGGAGTTCAAGATAATTAATATATACGGTCCCTGTCAAAATCGAGAGGTATTCTGGGAGACGATCTTGAACTCATCATATATGCAAGCTGACAATATCATTTTGGGGGGTGACCTAAACTCCTTTATCCGACTTGCAGAATCCTGGGGGAATCATGCCCAGACTGATCCACTATCGGATTCTATTGGCTCCCTGTTAGATAGTCACCACCTAATTGACATTCATGTGGCTCGTCTATAACCTACCGGTGTAATAAGAGAATTGGGGATGTCATGTTTGCTAGGCGTTTGGACCATTTCCTTATTAAAGATGTTCTACTTGACAAACTTTCTTTGTTCAAACAATTGGTCGGATCGGGCGGTATCTTGGATCACTCCCCGATATATTTAGAGATTGTTGGTGCATCCCCAAAGCCAAAGGCCCCCTTTAAATTCAAATCGACTTGGCTTAAGGATGAGGCCTATATACTATTGGTTACAGATTTATAGCACTCTCATCATCTTGTACCTAGGGAATCTGCAACAGAGTGCTTTGCATCTAAGCTCACTTGTCTTAAAAAGAAGACGATTGAATGGGCCAAGGACAAGAAAAAGAAGGATGACAACACCCTCAGATCGATTGAAGAGGAATTAACTAGATTTGAAGAAGCAGGTGGAGGAGGTTTTGACACCATTGAATCCAAAGACAATGTCATTAAAGTAGAAGCAGATAGACTCCAAATCCTCAAAGACAGAGAAGAGACTTGGAGGCTCAAGAGCAAAGCCACATGGTTACAAGCTAGAGACAACAATACCAAGTTTTACCAACAATTCGCTAGAGGATGTAAGGCCATCAACACCATATGGACCTTGGATAATGAGGTTGGTCAATTGGTGCATTCATTTAACCACCTTGCTACATTGGGAATCTCCCAATTCGGTCAATTATTCAAAGCCTCACAAGAAGTCACATTGGCAAAAGTGATTAAAGTTGCTAGTCTATTTCCGAGATTCATAGATAATGACATTGTTGAAGAGCTCTCCAAGCTTGTGTTGATGGGGTAACTGGAGGATGTACTCAAATGGTTTAAGAAGGATAAGAGCTCGGGATCGGATGGCTAGCCAGTGGAGTTTTACCTATCATTCTATGAATTGCTTGGACATGGTCTTCTTCGAGTTGTCGAAGAATGCAGAACCAATGGCCAGATGTATGATGCTTTTAACTCCACTTTCATTGCCCTTATCCATAAGTCTGACTCTCCTCGTACCTTCAACGATTTTAGGCCTATCTCTCTATTTCATGCCAAATTCATGAAGCTATTGGCATATCACAGGAAGGCATTCATTATGTTAAAATTAAGAACCTGAAGGGCATGATTCTCAAAATTGACTTATCTAAGGCCTTTGATAGAACCAATTGGTTATACTTGCAGATGTTATTGACTCACCTGGGCTTCTCTATATAGGTCATTAATTAGATTATGTGTTGCATCTCTAATGTGTCTTACAACGTCCTCATAAATGGATCAACATCACACTTCTTTCATGCCGAGCGTGGTCCCAGGCAGGGTTGTCCCCTTTCAACCCTACTCTTTTTATTGGTTATGGAAGGTTTGAGTAGATTAATTATTGAGGAAAAGCAACGTGGGAGATTAAAAGGAGTCAAAATTGCAGATAATTGTGTCCTATCACACCTCCTATTTTTGGATGATGTCCTCATTTTTCTGAATGGATCTATCAGTGACTTCTCTGCCTTTAACACTTCTCTCAAACTTTTAGGTAAAGCCACTGGTATGGAATGTAATCACACGAAATCCACACTAACTGTTGTGGGATGCTCACAGTTTGAAGTACATTATGCACATCAGAGATTCCCCTTCACTCACCTTGAATTTGAAGATGGTCTTAAATACTTGGGTTTCCAACTCAAGCCCAACAGATATAAAATTGTTGATTGGTCATGGCTCGTGGCAAAATTCGAAAGAAGCCTGAATATTTGGCACCATAAATGGCTATCTAGAGTTGGTCGCCTTGTCCTTATCAAATCAGCATTATAAGTTATACATGTTTATTGGATGTCGTTGGCCTGGATTCCTAAAGGCATACTCTCTAGAACACACTAGCTTTGGTGTCGATTCCTTTGGAAGGGGAACAAGGAAGGAAATACTTTTGTGTGGGTTAAATGGGATCATATTGCCCTACCAAAAAAATGGGGCCCCTGGGGTATGAAAAACCTAGTAGCTTTTTCAAAAGCACTTGCAGCAAAAATAGGTTAGTAGGTTCTTACAGCAAAAAATCTGTGGACTGAGGTAGTTATCCAAAAATACAACAGACACTCCATACTATTGAATGGGTACGGAGACCATGCTAGAACAAAACAAATATATATTTGATTTGGTGTGTTGTACTTAACTCTATTGCCCACATCCGAGATAGGTTGTCCTGGAGAATAGACATAGGCAATCAAGTACGTATTGGATAGGATCCCTAGCCAGGATGTGGGAATGCTTTCACTCTTCCTCCCGAACTTATCCAACATCTGGTGAACTCTGGCATATCCACACTAGATCACATTGTCACCCAGACAACACTACCATTTTCTCTTAGGAATGGAAATTGACGCTACATCTTGGCATACCTGAGGTCTGGCATTAAGAATGGACTAGATATGCAAATGCACTTGCTAAATCACATGTGAGGATTCAGGTCAGGAAATATGAGCTCATTTGGGTTTTATCTCAACATGGATCATACTCTCCAAAGGAAGGTTATCCTATTATTTATGCTGAGCATAAGCCCCCTGCCATTGTAAGGTGTTGGCGTCCTCTTTGGAAGTTAGAAGGCACACCCAGATCCAAACTTTTCATGTGGTGCATCTTGAATAACAAAGCTCCAACTGGGGACAACCTTCAGCATCGGTCTTTCCAGGGAACTTCGTGGTGTTCACTCTGTTGAAATGCTGAAGAAAGCATTGATCACCTTTTTCTCCATTGTCCCTCTACAATTACAATATGGAATCAAGTGCAACAATCATTGGATTTGAATATCAAATGGACTGGTCTGACAATAACATAGGCATGGGAATCGTGGTGGAACTAGGCACACCGCACAAAACTCAGGAATCTTCCGCTCTTGATTTGCTGGTGCATTTGGTTGAGCATGAACAAACTTATTTTTCTTGGCTACCCCCCACACTAAACACTTGTCGTTGCTCACATTACTGCACTTTATAACTTAATACCTAAGGATGATCACAAATAGCCCCATAGAAACATCTCGGCTGAACACATTGACAAATCCCTCCCATGGGCATATTTTGATGGATCCGCACAACAAACAGGTTGTGGTGGGGGTGTTATTTTATATCTCAATGATGACCAATACTTCAAACTTCATATGGGCCTTGGATGTGGCACAAACAGATTTTCAGAACTTATCACTCTCAGACATCTTCTCCACTTTGCATTAGAAAAAGGATGCAGGCATCTTCAAATATTTTGGTGATTCAAAACTTGTCATTAATTGGTTCAATCAACAATTTGTTTGTCACGTGCACACACTCAGGAATATTTTGGACGATGTATTATTGTTAAAATCTCAGTTTGAATCCATTTCTTGTCAACATATTTACAGTGAAAGGAACCAACTTTCTGATCATCTATCCAAGGAGGCCGCGCTCCACCCATAGGGTCACTGGTTGATACATGAGCAGGCCAGGCATGATTTCTATCAATACTTCTGTTGAGAAATGGCAACAAGAAATTCCAGTTTAATTTGTCATTGAATTAAACTGTGAATTAAAAATTGATTTATTTTCTCATAGCAACTTGAAATAGTTAATAAAGTTCAATTGCTTAATTAGCTTAGGAATTTCAAGTTGGAAGTCTTTTTGCAGTCATGTATATGTTCTCCCTAAATTTTAGGGGTCCAGGATGAGTTTATTTGAGTTGTAATTAGATAACTTAGTTTCATTGAGTTATGGTCGGTTAAACTAGTTCTAATTGTTTGTGGAACTAATAGAGGATTAATAGTGAGTTGGTGCATCCTCAGTGCTACTCAAGTGAACTAAAGATTCCCTTATGAGAAACTCATGCATGTCAGTTCAGAGAAAGACCCAATTGAGACTAGAGTGTAGGGAAAGTGTACTATTAGTTGTAGAATGATCTGAGTTGTACAGATCATGCATGCAATTAGAAGAGGACCTAGTTTTGGATTGCGCAAGGAAATAGGGGCTCAGTGGGCAGTAGAAATTGGCTAAGTGTTGGTCAGTGCAGGCTTGTGAGGCAGAGAATTGATCATACTTGTGCATGAATTTTTCTAGTGAGAACAAGCTTTGTATTATAACTCAAATTTCTGATTAATGCAATAGATAGTCAGGGTTTTGAGCAGTGGCTTTCCCCAGAGAAACAATTGTGTTATGTGTCTTTGATTATCTTCCTCTTATCTATTATTGTTTTCATTGATCATTGGTTTTCGTTGTTTAAAGAGTAGAGTAGATTCTTGTCTTGTGTTTTAGTACATTACATCGGGAAAATCTACAACTTCCACTGACCTTTTGATGATCAACAACTTCAAGGGGGAAATCCGCATTGATTTTTTATGACACTATTTTGATAGTTCTATCCTGCAGATATCAGTTTTTGTTTTATTTTTCCAGACATGATATATATTGTATATTTATTATATATCGGTTACAACAATGTAACAGACAATCTTTAGTATGTGGCATGGCCACCAAATTTTTGAATATGCTTTTTTGAAGCATCTACAACATGTAATTTCCAACCATAATGAAGGTCACAATTTTTCCTTGGAAAAAAGAATATAAGATATTTAAAAAAAATGACCAAATGGAAGAGGGTAGATGGCTTGGTTGTCTTCAATGATATATTGTGTAAAAGAAAGAAGACATGGAAGTCTGAAAATAACAAATGATTTAGTAAACGAGATATTTACTTGAACATGTGTCCCACAAATAGTAAAGAGATAAAGCCTTTTGTTATGGATAAGTTGCACAAGTGTACTTGGGATAAAGAGCTAGGGAGAAGGAGAAAGTATTATATTGAAGAGTTTAATACCACTCATAATCATCATTGAAAAGCATGCATAAGGGCCAATACCTCATAGACAAACAAATTCTTTATTTCTCAAATAAGAACTAACTCTCATCAACTCTATTGTGAAACCAGGCGTTGGAAAAGACCAAAAGAAGCTTGGGGGGAAGGCGTGTGTATTTTTTGCACTTTCAGAAAAGTGGAAATAGAAAAGCATGACATTTTAGAGTGAGAGACCTTCATGAACAATAGGGATAATTATGTAAATATCCTCATAACTAACTCTTGGAATAATTTATTCAAGAAGGGGATTGTTGAGAAGTTAGGAGTGCTCATTGTCACATTGTATGGGAAAAGGGTTGAATACATGAATCAGATAGCAAGGCAGTTTGCCCCATAGGCTATATTTAGCTTCATGGATGTTAAAATTTCATTTTCTTTTTCATTGAATCAATAGAATTGTTTTAAATGAAAAGAGAGAGGGAAGACAACATATCATGACGCAATTTAATTTTCTAATCAATTCAAGAGATTTAAGGCTATTTGCAATATGAAATAACAATGTTGTGGTAGCATGTCAAAAGTTATACATTTCTCATTTCATATTTCAGCAGGCATGCAAAGAGTCAAGTACATCAAATTGTTCTGAAAAAAAAAAGTACATCAAATTGTTGGCCAAATAAGTTGGAGTATTTACTAAAAAATTATAATTAAAGAAGTTAGAAGAAGAAAGAATTTCAACTATGATGTTATCATAATACAAGAATTCATTTGCAAAGATAAAGCACAAGTTAAATGTATTCTATTATAAATATATTTGCAACTATAAAATACAAGTGAAATTTATTGAATTATGTATAGATAGTTAAGATGTAACAAGGAAAAATGAAGGTAAATAAATAAAACACCTAGTCATATGTACTATAATACCCCCTATAATGGCCACACAAATATAGGGCTCAACAACACTACAATGCAACATTTATTTGTGAGTTGGAACAAAGTCCTCAGAAATATGTTTCCATAGTCTCTATTTTCTCATGATGGCACAATGACTACTACATAAGTCCGATTTGAGAATTTATTTTTCTATTGTAATAGAGTTGTTACTTGCCCTCATCATATATGTTTTTCTATACCATGCTTTCTCACCATGTTATTCAAGAATATAAACATATAAATCCAAATTGTGAATTTATCTTTATATCACAATGGAGTTGTTACTTGCCCTTATCATATATGTTTTTCTATACCATATTTTCTCACAATACCACATTTATTTAAAAAATAAAAAATAAAAAAAAATAAAAAGGTAAAAACGGGTAAAGAACATCTGGAGTTATTATGAATATAATTTACAAATTAAATATATTCAAGTAAATATAAATAATAAATAATCAAAATAATGATTATTTTAATAGTCATTAGTTAAATGAAATGTCTAAAAGACATGCACATTCATGAAAGGACACTTTCCTAGGTATATAAGTAGACTCTCATTGTAACATTCAATCACTCTTGTACATTTCATATTATTAATAAAAATATTACTACAATACATTGTGTATTTACATTTAAAGCACAAATAGTTATAAGTTTTGTCGCTTCAGTGGTATCAGAGCCATCTCATCCTCTAGATGTTATCCACTGCACAATCTACCATTAAGTTTAGGTCCTGAAATCATGGAATTAAGTGAATATCATAAATCTAAACTATTAAATGAAATTGGAGAAGCATTACAACAAATAAAACAAGTAAAAAAATAATTTGCAGAATCATCAAAGGCTTTCAAAACATCAGATTCAACACTTACAATGGAAGAGGACATTGACTTGAAAGAGACTAACAATAAAGAATGCTCTAATCAAGAAATTGATGTCGAACATGTTGAACTAGGATCTCCTCAGGGTGACTTAAAGGAAGTTGATAATCAAAGTGGGTATATGACAATTGAATATGAAGAAGCTAGAGATGAGGTTGTTAGCAAGGGAATTATTGAAGAAAATGATAAAGATGAGTCTACTAATTTGGAAGTTGTTGAAGATGATAAAATTGACATTGCAAACCAAGAAATTATGGGGTTAGATACTTCTCCAAACTGAAGGCATCAAATAAAGAGCAAAAAGGATCCTAAAAAGATCAACAAGGAGATTGTGGAGACACTGCCCAGACAGAGACCCACAAAAGTTGTTGAAGGGCTCTTCACGTACTCTGAAAATCCATAACCTAATTATGAATGTATTAAGAACCATTTTATAGTATGCGAGGATGTTCTTGGTGAAGGACAACATGGGATTGTTAAAAACTGTGTATGCAAGAAAACAGGATGAGAGTATGCTTGCAAAGCTATATACAACAATGAAGTTGCACAACATGACCGCCAACACCCACAACTGTATCCAGCGCCCACTAATGAATTCATGGGCAACTGCAAGGAAAATTGCCATTACTCCCGAATGTCGTAGTTTTAGTTTACAAAAAGTTATGAAAAGATCATTTCATATTAAAGATTCCAGATGCGGTGACTTTTGTCCACAAAAGGGTAAAAATAGATTTGAGAGTGTCGATGATCCTTATATAGTTGAATTAATTCATTTGGAAACAATGGAAGAAGAAGATCGAAACATATATACATATTTTCATAACGAATATATGAGGGAAACAATCCTCATTGTTATGAGAACTGTGGAAGTGGGAGCTGGAATAAATGGAATTATTATTCCTCATGTTCTACAAAGCTTGATAGTGGGTACAAACCCCAAATACGCATAATTGAAGGTGACCACTTGGTGTCGACTATGAGGTTTAATAATAATGTTGTATTATCGATTGTCGGGTCTAATGTTGAGAACGTCCATGTTTGAATAAAAAGTTTTCAGAGAAGATTAAAATACGTGAATTAGATAGTGAATGACGCGGAGAGAACGTTCTTTGTTTCAGAATTGATGAAAGTGGATATGACGAGAGCAAAGACTATCTCACAACAAGTACATTTCCAGAGAACACTATTGTTTTTCGATACATACAAGATCATTCCCAACCCAACCGAGAACTAGATTTTCTCACTGGTCAAATAATATGGGGTTTCAGATTCACATGGCATGAGATCAAACAATATTTGGAGAAAAATATGTAAAATTTCAATTTCATATATGAAGTTATCATGGTTAGGAGTAACTTAAGAGAGGGAGTGAATAGTAATTGCGTGGAGGAATGTCGAACATTGATGCTCCTCAGATATCCCAATGTATTGAGAGATCATCGTTCCCTCGTCGCAAAACGATTCTTATGGGAAGTGATGCCCCACGTGGCAGAAGACTCACTGTTAAGCATTCTCAGGAGCTCAGCGCGCAAGGGCTTACAGGAGTCAATTGTGGCAACAATTCTGAAAGAAACTCTTCAGGCGTTGGATTATCTACACAAGGCACCTCATATTCACTTTAACATCAAGTCGGGAAATATCATGATTGACAACGACAACTCGATCAAGTTGGCGGACTATGACATGTCTGCATGTATATACGAGTCTAATCATAAGGACAAGATGATACGACTTCAATGGACATGCTGCGGCTTGGCACCTAAAACATCAACAATCACAATCGATATGAATCATCATGCACATAATCTCTTCATGATCCTCGAACCATAATGAAGATTTAATTTAATTATAAGTTCTTATATATACGTTATTTTTTTTTATATAAGTTTATATAATTAAATATATAATTTGAAATCATATAAGTAATTATGTAGTTATTTAAATTATATAATAATAATAATAATAATGAAAGAGAAAAAATGAAAAAGAAAATGGGTTCGTAAGGGAGGAATATGACATCCCAAATGAGGTAAGCAAATTAATGAAATTGCGAACAATAAACTTTGAGGACAAAGCTTTTCGAAGAAAGAGACAATGTTATGAATATAATTTATAAATAAAATAAATACAAGTAAATATAAATAATAAATAATCAAAATAATGATTATTTTAATAGTCATTAGTTAAATGAAAAAACATGTCTAAATGACATGCTTATTCATGAAAAGGCACCTGCCTAAATATATAAACAGGTTCATTGTAACATTCAGTCACTCTTTTACATTTCATATTATTAATAAAAATATTACTTACAATACGTTATGTAATTACATTTAAAACATAAACCACTACAAAGGCTTCCCTAGATAACTACCTTTAACTCAAATGAATACCTTAAACTCAGGTGACATTATTTGATGTAATAATTGTATATATGAATTTAATCCTAACATTCTTAAAGAGTAACATTGCTATAAAAACGTGCCAAACCATGAAACATTATAAAATTGCAGTTACAACAACTACTATTATAATAAATGGATCGTCCTTCGAAATACTTATCACAAAAAATCCACATAGATTCATATAGAATTATCACTAGCTTTTTCTAAAAGATCTAACTTAATTGCACTAAGAATGTTTGTGTAGTGTGATCTAATCACTTAATTGCACTAAGAATGTTTGTATAGTGTGATCTAATCCACATAATCAGATTCTTTTGGAGTCTAAGCTTTACAATTATGGAATTTGTGAAAAGAAATTTCCATTTGGCTTAAAAATCCATGGCCATATGTGAACTGCAATTTGACTGTAATATATTGCATTGATTACCAAAAACCAAAAACAACAAATTCTTGAGAAAAAAAATTCAAGAAGTCTTAACATTTTTCCGTGTGCACTTTCTCCACATGTGAGAGATCTTTCATGTTTAAAAGTTCTTTTTTCGAAATAGCAAGAGTATTAATTATTATTAATAATTGTTATTTGAACAAACATATTATTACTACTATCTCATCGTGAAAAATGAATAATGTATTTAACTAAATAATAATAATTAAAGTTAATATTTTATTGAAACTTAATTTTTTTAATAATTAATGTAATTATATTATTTATTTAGTAAGTTATATATATTGTTTTAGGTGAAGGGATTATGTTAGTGGTTGTTGGTTGCTATTAGGATATGTAAGTCTTTAGATAGTTTATTATGATTGTCATGTGGCATCAGATATTAGTCACTGATCTAGATTGGATCATTATATTATTTACCATTTATCTCGATGTTTTTAAAATGGACAAAAAAAAAAGGAATCAACTTATAAGGTCATTTTTACAAGCAGGTCCTAGTTTGACAAATTATGGTTTGAAACTTTTCAAAGGCAGTTTGAGGCATCAAACAAAGTCTTTTGAGGTCCAAAACTCTTGCTTTTTTCAGAAAACCTGGCTTTGATCTGCACTCATATATCTTTCCAACAGTTCAAGAAATACATCAAATGGAATCCATAAGCAAAAGTTATGATGCCCAAAAGTTGACCTCCATGTTTTTTCCACCATGATTTAAGACAGTGCCATATTAGCCTTGTTACTCATGGAAAAGGGGCTAGTCACATGGAGGAAATGAAAATTACTCTACAAAGGTCAAATTTTTAATATGGTTGAGAGTTGAAGGAGGCAAACTTAACCCCTAGTCAGCTATCAGACTTTGTTATAATTGGGGCACTCCTAGGAAAATGTGTTCCATTCTATTCAATTGCATTTGGTTCCATAGTAGATCAAAATAATTGGGAATGAAGAGAGGAGAGCATAATAAAGGGGGTTCCGTTCCGTAGCGTGCCAAATGACACAGATCTCAGTACCTCCATATACAGTGCCTTCTCTTTTGTATTCGCACCATTTCCATTCCAGATAGAAGAGAGCAAAGCAACCTGACCTTCTACTTGAGTTTTCTACCATAAGGTTTTCCCATAGCATATCTTGGTGTACAATGTGGTTTATGAGTGATTGTATTTACCTATTCATTATCTTCCACATATAATCTATTACATAGATAAACAACAAAACAATAATAACAAATCTATAATCTAAAAAATAATTAACCCTTCATAGTATAGATTTTTGTTTTGTTTTTTTTCAAAAATTTGTTGTGACAAATTGTCTTGTGGAATAACCACAATAGTTTATAGTTTATATTGGTATGAAAGTAGGTTTCTTTGGATATTTTGTGGCAATTTGAAACAGGTCCAATTGGTTTAAGCAAAATTCTTAAAACCCCAGCCATGGTCGATGAATCCATTAATGATAACCTTTGAGATCTGGTAGAGAAGAGGTTTGTGTAGTTGGAAGTGCAAGTCATAAATATAAACCATAATGTGAATCTCCTTATGGTAGCCCTAACCAAAAAACTGATGTTGACCAAAGAAGATGGGGTTCCAACTCATAGGTCAAAGAAGGGGGAAAATAAAGGGATCGGGAAGAACCAAAGAAGGAGTCGAAGAAACCCAAAAAAAAAGTAGTTGAGTTTGAGCATTGTGAACCATCCACAATCCTTCTTCAATATGAGAGCAAAGGTGGACATCAAGCTGTATCAAGGTGAGATAAATGCTTTGAAATTAAATCATTGATTACAACAACTAGTGGTTTATTTTAGTTTTCACCACACATATGAGGAACATAAAATTCATTTTCTCTTTTGAAATTAGAGGGTCATGCCCTAAACTAGTGGGAAATCCACATGGAAACCCTTATGTTAGAGGCGGAACCTCCGATATCTAAATAGGAGCATTTTAGAATCTCGCAAAGTCCTAATTCTACAATATCACTTATGTAGAGGACAAGAGGATCCAATGGCATTACTTCAAGTAGAGATAGAGGCAAAGTGTATAGGATTACATCACAGTATTTAGGGAGATGGCAATAATGTTGGGTATATCTCCCAAGAACCCAGATGTACCCCTCAAGTATATGGGATGTGGACACAACCATTTGTGAAAGCAAGCGATGTTATTCAAACGGGAATAGTGGATGAGCCTTGTGTACAGGCATTGTGGTTGGAATGCATAGGCCTGAATGAAAGGGTAGTCAAGTGGTTCAAAGAAAAGGTAACATCACGAAGCTTCCAAGGAAGGGAAGAATAAGTGGAAAGGGGGTAAGGAAAAGAAGACAACAACCACAACAATATAGTGCAAAGATCCTATCAATCACTACATTATTGATGATCACACAAAGTAGAAATGTTGGAAATTGCATCCAAAGCTCAACTCAAAGAACCAAAATAAAGATATGAAGAAGAAAATCTAATAGCCATAGATTCACAATTATGTGGAAAATACCTTAGATGTGGACGAGAATATTGTCTACATATCAGTGTAGAAGGGGGTAAATCTTAGTAGTCTTTAGGAACAAGAAGAGAAGGAGATGACCAAACTCCCGCATATAAACATATAGGTCAAGAAGATGAAGATTGAGGCTTTGTTCGACTTAGGTTCATAGGAAAATATCATAGTAGTGGATCTAGTCAACAAACTTAAAGTGGATGTTCATGACCATCCTATCCCATATCCATTGGGATGGGTCAATAAGGAGGTAAAGATAAAGGTAACCAAACAATGTAAAATTAAATTTGTTATTAGTGTCAATTTTATTGAAGAATTAAAATTGGATGTAGTTCTATTTGATGTATGTGGATTTGTGTTTGGAAGTCTATGTATGTAAACATGTGATGCAATATTCATGAAAAGATCCAACCAATATTGTGCCTCAAGGATAAAAAATCCTTCATCATCAATATGCACGAGGGTAAGTCAGAGATTTCACCAGTAAGTGCCCTAAGAAATTGATCAGTTCTAGCAAGATGTTTTATTACTCTTAAGAGAAAATTAATTTGTAGAAGAGTTAACGAGTAAAGGCATCCCTAGAGAGGTGTACCGAGAAACGAAGACAGTAATTGGATAAGTTGTTATAAGCATACAAGGGAATGTTCTAAGAGCCTAAATCATTTCCATCCATAAGGGAAGTGGAACAAAAGATCTAATTATTGCCACTCTCCATTGCCAAACACAGGATTGTACTAGTAATCTATTATAAAAGCAAGGTGAAGAAGCAAGTGTAACAATTGTTGGAGCAGGGTGTTATTCAACCAGGTACCCCACACTGTGGATCACCCATCGCAATCGTGCCAAAGAAAGATGGGACTTGGTGAATGTGCATTGATTTCAAAGTGTTAAAGAAAATTACTCTCAAGAATATGTACCCCCTACCCAGGATTGATGACCTATTGGACAAGTTGAAACAAGCAAAATACTTCACCAAGTTGGATTTAAGATTAGGGTGTCATCAAGTTCGAGTCAAAGAAGAAGATATATGGAAGACCACCTTCAAAACTAAACAAGGTTTGTATGAGTGGTTAGTCGTCCCATTTGTTCTATGCAATGAACAACTGTGTTCCTGAGATTAATGAATGGCATATTGTACCCATGTATAGATTCATTTGTTATTATTTATTTGGATGATATATTGGTATGAAATGCTACCTAGGAGGAGTACATCTCACATTCGATGTAGGTGCTAGAGACATTGAAGAAGAACTTGGTGTTGGAAATATAAAAAAGTGTGAGTTTGCGCAACATTGTTTGGTGTATTTAGGCTATATGATTGGTGGAAGGGACCTTACGATAGATTCTGTGAGGATGAAGGCCATCATGAAGTGGTTGGTACCTATGAATGTTCCAGAGGTTAGGATTTTTGTCAAGGCAAAATAGTACCAAAGAAAATTCTTAGCTTTATGTTTAGTAGTAGCTAGACCACTCCATGCCATAAAAATGAGTGGCAAGGGTTTTTAGGTGGGGGAAGGATAAAAAAAGGTCTTTGAAGAACTGAAAATGAAAATAAGTCAAGTGAAAGTTCTTACATTACTAAACTTGCAATAGCCCTTCGAAGTGAAGACATATGTGAGTGGGTATGCCATGGAAGTGGTCTTAATGCAGGGAGGAAGGCCTCTATGCTACCATTTTGAAATATTTCAAGGGGTGGTTCTCATCTACTCTACCTATGGAATGGAGCTATATGCCATAGTACAAGTTGTCAAAAAGTGGAAACACTATCTAATGGGTAAAGAGATTGTTACCACCAGTTATTATAATAGATACAGGCCCAAATTAAGTTACGCATTACAAGTGGATGGGGTTTTTATAACAGTTTAATTTAGTGATCAAGTATAAGAATAGTAGTACAAACAACTTGGTTGACATGCTTTGAAGGCCACCTGCATCAAAAATCACAACATTGGGAACTCGAATGCACTAGCCTATGATGTAAGAAAATGTAACTACTTTCATTAAAGGATGCATACTTTGTTTTACCAATAAACTAAGTTATGGAAAATAAGGTCTATATCACTGTCTAGTCAATTTAACATCTTAAATTGCTCTACATAAATTATCAATTCGGGTATCGTAAACTGATAAAGTGTGGTGCACCATATGTGCTTAGTTAACCTTTTTCTTACTTCGTTGTTTTATAGTTTATGTTGTTTTTGGGGTTTTGTTCTTGTTGGTCTCCTAAAGTGTCAAATGCAAATGAAAATTCTATTCTAAGGTCTTAAGAATACTTTTAAAGGTCAAGTATGGATGTAGATTTCAAGACAAGGTTTATGTCCCTAATGGTAACTTCCAAAACTTAGCACTTCAAAAGATCTCAAAACATGTTATTGATGAAATTAGTACTTAAACAAAAGTGTAAGTATGCAGCTACTTAAATCAAACAAAAGATGAAATACTGATCATGAAATCACAGTCTCTACTGCTTGTCTAAATACGAAAATAAAATTTAAGCT
>APFE030607520.1:34367-80167 GCA_000404065.3 Pinus taeda
GTAAATTTTCATTCTTTTATTAATAAATTTCCTGTAGTAGCCACGTTGGCGCAGGCCGTGGACTGTTTCCCTCTCTGAGGGTTTTAACCACGTCAAAATACTGGTGTATTGATCTGTGATCTGTTTGTGAGCGGTGTCCTTCTGGTGTTCTTTCTGAGGAACTTACCCTGTAAATTCCTACATCAAACGATATTGGCGAGGCGTGAATTATGTGTATGGTTTGATTATTAATATGCACACCCAAACTTATTACTATGTACATGTTTCAACTCACATGGATGTGGGTTTGTGGATTTTTACATATTAGATTTATAATATAACATATATAAATTTGACGCCTACAATGTATATCAACCACATTTATTAATGTGGTTGTGCTAGTTTTAATATTTTCATATGTGCATGTGTTATATGGGTTTGCATACAAAAGTTTATGTAGGATTAATTATGCATATCAAACGATATTGGCGAGGCGTGAATTATGTGTATGGTTTGATTATTAATATGCACACCCAAACTTATTACTATGTACATGTTTCAACTCACATGGATGTGGGTTTGTGGATTTTTAAATTTTTTTTTATTTTTTTTTTTTTTAAAATTTTTTATTTTATATTTCATTATTATTATTATTTATATATTATTATTAATATTATAAATTATTATTATTTTTTTTTTTTTTTTTTTTTTTTTTTTTTTTTTTTTTTTTTTTTTTTTTTTTTTTTTTTTTTTTTTTTTTTTTTTTTTTTTTTTTTTTTTTTTTAATCAATGGATGAGATTACATTTGGGAGGAAATTGTTTTGATGAGGGCTATGATTTAACCTCACATTTTAGCATTACACTTTTTTTTTTGAGTTGTCTGTGATCCTCTAGGCTTGACTTGTCGCTTGAGGAGACCCAGGGGCATCTAATATGTCAAAGTCACTAGGAGATCGCACCCTACCTTGGCCACACCAGCACTAAGCTAACTAGATTTTTTAGCATGTATCCTCCCCCTAGCACAGGGCACAACCACCCCAGTGAGGCTTGATCCTAGGTTGTCTTGCTAACAAGGCCCATCCTTAACCCCATCCTAAACTGGTTATGCTAGTGGGACTTGACTGCGCATTACACTTTTTAAAAATTATTTTTTAAAGAGTAAAATTCATAATTTCCCCGGGTTTCACCTATAAGGCCAAGTTTAGAAGGTTATCAATATTTGTGGAGCTATAGCTCTATTAATGCATCGGGACAATACATGCCAACCCCTTGGATTTAGCCAAGTACAAAATCAAATGGATAACATATACTTCCTGTTGATAGTGCTGGACCCGCTAACATGTAAGGGGATGTCCCCGGTAAGTAGTCCCACCTAGACCTCAGGCCGTTTGGTGTAGGAGTGCCAGTAATGGGTCGTACGGTATCGCCTTGACCACGGTTGTGCACAAAGGCAAGTAAGGTGTCGTTGTTAGTATCAAGGGTGTGACATGTGTAGCAAGCCAAGGAAGGTGCATGAACGGTTCTTACACACAGAAAGTGGGGTGAGTGCGCCCTTGGAAACCTGTGAAAGCACGCAGCTAAGAAGGGAACACACAAGAAAAGATGCATCACAAACTAGAAAGCAAGTAAGCTAACAATCCAAAGTGATGGTTAAACCAACATCACATCTCAGTAAGATCCATACATACTTATATAGAAAAAGTCCATACATGCAAAGCTCATTACAATACTCTCCAAGCTTTCTCCAAGATACTCTTATTGGAAGCTTGGCTGACCAAAAGCCTATATAATGAGTTATAAGGTATTATATATAGCAAAGGGTGGGGTGACCCTTGACATTCCCCTTTGTGATTGTTCATCTACCCTCATGACTCTTCAACTACTCTATGATTGTTACATTCAACTATGGACACTTGAACTTCCACTTGAAAAGACGTTACATACAATCTTCACATGTACCAATGTGAGACAAAATAGGCTTGAAAAGCCATGCAAGACATCACTATGACTCGGAAAACTATGGGAAGACTAACTCTTCGACATCCTCGTGATGGTCGACGATGATGAAATAATGCCAAGCTCGGTAGTCTGCGATGGTGTCCATGTACTCTGTGGTGACATCTTTCTGGAAATGAACTCTTACCTCTGTTGCATCTAGGTACACTACTTTGGCTCCTCTGTCCAAATCGTTTGATAACATGTGCATCATTGTCTTGAGTGCGGTTGTACCAACAACATACTGATGCACAGTGTCTACACTAATCACCAAGTCTGTGTTGGTGGTAATGCGCATCAACTCGTCAAAGTACGAGTCAAGATCCAGTCGGACTTGTGCCTTTGTCTTTGCCTCGGTGAGTGTCCCAATAGATGCAATCGCATGTGCGTGCACAACAACATCCATGCTTCTGAATACCTGTGCATGGGAAGCCTGCAAACTAGTGATGAGCTGCGAGAGTTCTTCATAGTTCCAGATCTGACTCTGGATACATGCCTTCAACTCAACTGCTATGGGCTTCATCATCTTGGGAAAGTGTAATGGGGCTCCCTTGTATCTCATTGTCCATGTTTGCATGTAATCGCCAGAAACATGCAAGCTTGAAAAGATATGTGCTCTCCTAGCACATAGTTGTTGCCAACTGTTGAGATGGACAACTGTCTTATGAACGGTAACGAATCTGGAATACAATGCCCGCATGATTGTCTCAAGGGACGATACTTCATCCAGTATCGCCTTCTTCAACTCTGCTTGGGTGGATGTTGCCAGTTATCCTCCCTGCTTGGTCATCTGTAACTCCTTAGCCATTCACTCATTCTCTTTTATCAAGAAGCGAACACTCCTGCTAGTGGCTTCTTCATATGGTTTGGCAGCATCATCCAATGTTGTGGGATGCTTGTGCACATTAGATACAACCACTCATTCCTCAAACTGCACAGGAGATGTGTGGTCATCCAGAGTAGACACTCTGTGTGATTTCACAACTCTATGTTGTGACTCATTGAATGATATGTTGTGCATCTCTTATTTCGGATTGTCTCCAAAGATTTTAGTATCTCCTTGGTCGCTTGGGACCTGCTCTGCTTCTAGATCTGGTGAAGTTGGTGGGTCGACCTCTTGGTGGTAAGGCACAAGGTCGATTTCTTGCTCTAGCTCTGGTTGCTCCATCTCTGTATCCATTTGCACAAGTACTCGTTCAATCTCTTGAGTGAAGTCCTTCTCCTGCTACTACTCACCATGTCTGCTTTGCGCTAGCTACTCGGATGAGTCTACTATCTGTATGGGCGCAGTTTCATCAATCTGTGCATGTTGTGTCCCCTGCTGTATTTGTCCCTGCTACGCTTCCTTCTCCTATCTACGCAACTCATGTTCCTTCTAGAGTTGCTCCTTCATTGTTTCCTCCATTCTCTGTTTTTTCTCTCTACCTTTGTGCAGTCCTCTTGTCGTGTTGTTTCCTCTTTGCCTCTATTGACAAAGTATCTTTCTCCATAAGTGGGTCTACTCTGAACTTGCATCTTTGTTCTACCTTTGTGCTATCGACAATCTTTCTCTTACCTTTGTCGCACGTCAGTATGTTCACCTCTGTTGTTGTTGTTGCTGGTGCTCTCCTAGTTGCTACTTCGCTAACCATTCCACAACAATGTTGACTGGTTCATTGGGCCTAGAGAAGCTGTGACAATATCTCCATGGGTCTTCCTCGGCCCAATGACATGCCCCGTGGATCCATGGAAATTTCACTCTCGCATAGTGATCCTTAAAAAAAAAAATGGGTCATATGGATTGAAGCTTCGAGTGCGGAAAGTAAATTTCTTGAACTCTTCCATCTCGGCATCTGCATGCTTGAGATTATGTATCTCGTACAACCCAATCCGCAACGGATGGGTGGGCCAAGGTACCTTCTTCTTTCGATGCAACCTAGCTGATAGTCCTGCCAAGATGTGGTATGACACTTCTTGCATGACGAGCTTGTTCGTGGCAAACTTCGACAAAACATGTGGAAGCTTTTCTGCATTGTACATCCATATGAAGGTGCCAAATGGTGAGGCATACCAATCTGCTATGTCGATCAGTGCCTCCATTGTTGCCTTCGACATGCAAGTGGATCCTGCTCAAATATAATCTTGTACACTGGAGTGACAAAATGGTCTAACAATTGTGTGATGACCCCTAGAAAGTCGCATTCGGAAAACAATTTACAATAAGTGTTGACAGATGTTTTCATTGGTGTCCATGCCCACTTCAAGCCCGGGAACTCCTGATGGGCACAGATTGCATCCAATATGTATGCAGACATGTACATTTCTGCTTACTGACCTTTGGGTGGCTGTTGAGCTCCTACTACATGTTCCTTCAACCTGTGAGCCAACATGTCAGACCAGTTGCATGTTTTTCCTTCACTAGCCAGTTGGTCCAACGCGATCACCCAACTCTGTGTGAAGGTCTCTGTGTTCTCTTAGCCATAAAAGCGACATGCAAATATGACCAAGTACTGATACGCCTTCCCCAGTGTCTTCGTCTTGTAAATTTGGTTGGGTGTCATCTTGAATTTGGCTGGCTCCTTCACCCAATTCTTCAAGATATCCCTAGAGTTGGCATTGTTGTTGGGTATGCTAAAAGGTGTCTCCATGGTGATTGCTGGCTTTGTCAAGTGGTACATCTGTTGAAAATCCTATGCCTTGAAGATAGAAATCTTTGTCCCGCTGACACTGCTTAATGCCATCGTCTCGGGATCAGTGTGCGAGACGATCCAATGTATCATGTTCGTGCATGGGAACGCAGGATACCTACATGCAAACCGGTACAAGCCAGACTTGTGAATGTTCACATAGACTTGGAAGTCTTCAAGGTCTTCCCCAAATGTGCCTAAATATTCATCATTGACCTCCTACCATTTTAGCTTGCTATCGTTGTCTACGATCAAATTGGTGTCTTCATATATCAACAAACTCATAGACACTCACTCAACTGCTTCTCTAGTTGTGCTTCCGTCAGTGTCTTATGACCCTGCTCTCTTGGAGGCCATTGATCCTGAACTATTGAGAGACAGACAAATGCCTGCTATATCTAGAGACATGGCAACATGCATGGCAAGACATTCGTCAGTTAAAACCAAAGAAAACTTGAGGATTGACATGCAACATACCCGGGGAACTATTGGCAAGGATTGTACAATTTCCACTGGGATGTTGGGAGACTGATTGTTGGAACTGCACAAAAGGCATTCCGGACTATCGGGAGGCTAGTTCACTATTGAATTGCGTAATGCATAATCTAGGCTGGCCTGCTAGGTGTTGAGATTGCACAATGTGCAATTTTAGATGGCAAGTGATGCAGGGCCAGGGATTGCATTGAGCAACTTTTTGGGCCAGTAGAGATTGCCTCTCAGAACTACGCAAAGCAAGACTAGAGGACACTGTCTGGCCAGATTTGTGCATTTTCTCAGAGGAAGGCAAAGCCTTCCCTCCCAGAATTATGCAATGTTGTCCAGGGAAGGAAAAGTCTGGGCCAAGGTTGCCCAGACCCACAGATGAGAAAATGAAAGCTTATGAAGATGTGAATGCATGGCGATATTGAGTGTAAGTAGGAGTGAATGATCATGCATGCAAACAACGAATGTAAGATTTAGAAAACGGAACAACATGCATGTGTGTGAAATAAGTCACTGAATCGACGATAGCTTGTGCAAATAAATGCCATGCATGCGACAACAGTGAGATGCAAACATAAATTGAAACGGTTCTTGTATAGGCATACATGCATGAAGATGACAACAAGCACTCACATAAATCAAGCAGACAACACCCACACAAGCCAAAACACAAAAAATGACATAAATGTTGCAAAAGACAAGTAAAGTGGACTTACTCGGAAATAGCTGAGTTGGATGTGTCGAAGACTCTTGGATGTGTTGTGGGATGTCAGAGCTCCAAGATTGATGTGAAGAATGAGCTCTGAAGTGTCAAATAAATAAGTTTTAGCCTTATGACGCGCATGCCACAAATCTAGGAAAAAGCGACACTTGGAGGAAAGTTTCTAAAGCGATCTTTGCATGTAACCTCCAGTTTCTAAAAATAGATCCCTAAAATCTAGGGATGCTTTTTGCATGTTTCTTTTTGTTATTTTTGGAAAAAATAGCCCATGCATGCAAGTTAAGTTTTCTGGGTCCCAGGTGGAACTAGTCAACTTGAAGGCACATGCAACAACCTGCTTGATTGAGAGGGATTTTTGCGCAATTTCTGGGAGGAATTGGGTTGGCTGTCCAGAGGGATTGTGCAACTTCTGGGAGCAGCAGTTGGATGCTGCCCAAAATTGCACAATTTCTGGGCTGAGCTACACTGTCGGGCTAGATTGCGTAATTTATGGAGGGAAGGTTGGTTCCCTTCCAGTATTGCGCAATTTTTTGAGGGACTTGCTCAGCCAGCAGCTAGCCCAAGTCCAGAATGGCAGCCTGTGAGGGGAGTGAAGCAAACTAACATGCACATGCTAGAAAGCTGCTAAAAAACCAATGAAGCTTATGTACTTGACAGTGTAAGACATGCTACTAAAGATGGTTGGTAGGGAGGCTCCAAAACAAAGCTAAGGCAAAATTTTGGAGGGTGGTTATAGTTGCTACAACACTTCCCCATGCATTAATGGAGTTATAGTTCCACAAATATTAGTTTCTCGTTCAGAATGACCTTTGGGTTTCAGTTATTAGCCTTTGCATTTGGATTGGACTTTGTTAGGCTAGTGAAATGTCCTCCCGCATGGCCTTCTGAAACGTGGTCCATCAACATGGGCTTGTGAAGCATCCTGCAGCATAGGCTTTACCATTCTCAATCGCCTTATCTAAGTTGCTATACTAGAGGTCTACATGTTATTGGATGTTTTGTTTACCTTGAATTAAAGTAATTTATTGAATTTAATAAAAAATTCTTGTAATTTATTATTCCCAAACAATGATACGCTCTTGGTTGCATATCCATGATAGTGGAAGTTAATTTATCCATTCCAAATGAAACTCAACCATCATAAAAGTTCTTGCAATTTCATTAAAGGAAGGATAGCAAAATGTAATGTCGGTACTCAGGGTGTTGTCATGAACATGAAAACTTTTCATTCTGAACATATTTGTTGAAGTTGTAATGGGTATGGAGGTGATGATCCTACCGGAGCTCCATCAATGGTCATAATAAGAGATAAGATGCTTTTAATGTGACAACCACTCGCACCATCCCTATGCCCATCATCGGTACTTTGATTGGGTTGGTACTTTTAAAATTTCAGTTTTGTTTGTTTAAACATAATGATATTAATTTTCCACTTATTAGGTTTAAAATTTAATGTAATAAAACCTAAATTAAGTAGGTTCCTTGGTTTTGTGTTTACAATGGTGTGGCATGAAGATTTCTAACATTTTCTTATTATTTTGAGTAAGAGATATTGGGTAAGACACACATCAACTAGAGGATAAGAGGTAGAACTTATTTTTCACCTAGCCACGAGTTTAAATTTTTATTGGGTCAGTGTCAGATGTTGTTGCATTAAGTGATTTGATCAATATTCATTTACTGAGTTGTTCTAAGCCGAAGGAGTTCCTTAGAGTATGGAAGTTTTTGTTTTCTGTGGAGTATGAGCTCCGAACATTGAATATTTTCAGTAAAACAATATCAGGTGGAACCTATTTTTATCTGAAACATGAGGTAATTGTAATAGAGATCAATGTCCAATTTTTTTGAATTAACTAGGTTGATTCATAAAGGAGTTCCAAATCCCTGAATATTGAATAAGGCATATTTTCTTGATTATGAGTTGGTCAATGATCTAGAGGGAAGAAGTTCCAGATATTTGAATATTGAATTCTTTTCATTAAAAGTATAAGTTGTGATAAAACAAGGAGTAATATTTTCAATAAAATACACCAAAAGAAATAAAAGGATATGGGGCTAAACATGTTTTTTGCATAGGCATGGGGTAAATTGTTATAGGATCAGTGTCACATCTCCTTGCATCAACTGCAGGTGATTATGAGTTCTAAGTATTGAATATCTTTAGTGAAACAGAGAAGTAGATCCTATTTTTTTCCAATAAGAAAATATTAAATACACCGTAATTTTTTTCCAGTACATAACAATACTATTGTAAATTTCAGTGAATAATGATACTATTATATTGTAATATCAATATAAATTAATTTTAATTTCTTATAATAAAATTTAAATTAATTAAGTTTAAATTAATTAAAAATTGGGTAAGAAGCTTTAATTCTATAGTAATTTGAAATAAAAATTTAATATTTAAATATGTATTTAATATATAACTATCAACATATATAACCACAATTATATATATATATATAATATATATATATATTTTATATATAATACCCCGTAATTTAATAAGCGCCTTTGGGAAATATATATATCGTATATTTATATATAATACCCCGTAATTTAATAAGTGCCTTTGGGAAATATATATATCGTCACATAACTCGCGTGACCATAATTCTTAACGAAAGATATAGCTCCTCAATTCCAGCATTCTCAATATGTGTGATCAATGACCGTGAGTAAATCCCATAATTATTTATCTATGTTATGCATGAAATTCGTTCTAAATCGTGGGCTATTACAAGAATATATCGAATAAACCATATAAATTCGACTTTCGTAGTTCTCCTCTAACAATCAACATCAATAAATATATGTATATATATCACGCGATGAAGAGGTATAAAACAATATACTTTAATTATATATATACTTTGTTTATCCTGAGCCCTTGGTGTGTATATATAGAGACTAGGCGTTTAATTATATATATCTGATGGGCTCAAGACGATGTCTGGAATATGTTTAGAGTGTATATATAATTTTTAGTGTGATTTTTTGGAAGTTTTTTTGATGATTTTTTTTGATAATTTGTTTAAAATTTGACAGGAATTTATTGAAATCATAAGTTTGATGGGTAACACCTTATCAATCAAAGTGCTTTAAAAATTGTGAGGGTGTTGAATCCATATATATAACCAAAAAACCAATTTAAATAACACAAATGAAGATTTTACCTCAAATTAATTAACTTCCTTGGTTTTTGTGTTTACTAAAGACAACTCCATAACTCTATTCTTCGGAGTAGATAACTTTTTGCATATTAATATTATAATATTATAATATTATTTTATATATATATACTAAAATTATAAAAAATGGTGTGTATTATAGTATACTTGGTTTGAATGTTATTTGATATATTTTATTTATTTATTTTTTAATTTATAATATTGTTGGTTGTGATTCTAGCATGTTAAGTATAGAGTTGAGTTGCCTATGCAAGGGTTGTATACATTATAATATATATATAATATATATATATGAGGTCCCTGAAGAGCCGTATTGCATAGTTTATATATAGTTTTGGATTTTAATACATACTCTTTTAATATAGTGGGTATGCTTTGAATTTGGATAACTTTTATATGACAGGGTGGTAGATAAATACTTCCTCGTGAAAAATGACTACGGGATGGTGTTCTATATATATATATATATATATATATATATATATATATATACATGTTTTTGTGTTGAGAAGAGTGTGATAGATTCCTTGCGAGTATAATCATGTCATGTGAGAGTTGATGAAGAAAGAGCCCCTATGACGGGTATGGAATTGGCCAATGCATGTTGGCCAAGTTCCTGAAAGCATGAATTGTCACCTAATAAGAATATAGTGGGTAAAATAATGAAAGGTTAATTTTAATATTGATAACATAATGAAGAATTTGACATTATAAACAATTGAGAAATGAGAAGGGAGAGCCCATAGTTGGTTGGTTAACTTAGCCAGATAAGTATCCCATCTTATGTGTCTATTGTTATATGCTTCGGGGTTTGTGGGCAATGCTTACAAGGTGAATAAATTCACTGTGCATTTCATTTATGAGTATGGTTTTATGTACATGAACATTTACTTGTGTATATTGAGTCGTTTTATGTCAATACTGCTTTTATGTAATCCTTAATCAGGGTTTTGAGCTAATATGTTTCATGTTATATGATATTTCCGTTATGTAAGGTTATAATTTCAAATTCATGTGTTAAAAACTGGCATTATAAACATTCTTCAATTACAACCATAGAAACCCAGAATTGCCCAACATAGAAATGGTTGTATAAGGATTACAATTTTTCGTTCGTGCGGAAAGAATTGCAAGATTTAAGTGCAGTGATGGTGGTAACATTTCCCAGTCGAAAATAAACATGTTTGATAATTATTTTATTACTTAGGTGGCATTAACTATAGTTGAGTATGGTGACATGAAGTAGCAATAATGTTACATCATGAAGAAGTTGGAAAAGGAATCACATTTGATTCAGTTTTTCATGTAGCCTAATTTAATTATGGAATTACCAATTAGGGAAAGTATGTAAGGAGTTGTACTTGAAGGAAAAATTAGCATTTTGGGTAAGCAACACAATGGGCCGCAAGATAGGTTGACGACATGTATTTATATAATAAAGCAGTTCTTTGAGCATAATGCATGTCTAGTGCATGACTCTTTATAAAAGAAAACTAGAATTGAATTATGATGGAGTGGCATGTTGGTTGTATGAAGTATGTTAATAGTTTCTAGTTGGGTGTGATGGGGCCATATGAGAGATCTATGGGAACTCTTGACGTGTAAATTTGGAGTATCAATAATTTCAAGGTAACCCTAGCATGTACAATAAATTAAAGTAAATAAACAAGAGCAAAGTAAGAAAAGTTGTAGGGATACATAACTCATCAGAAGAGATGCCTTTAAGCATGAAAGGAGGGTGTGTGACGTAAGTCCTCAAGGCTAATAGAAGACAGTTAAGGCATTTGCGAGTTTTAGACATGCCACAGAGTAGTGACAATAATATGAGATATAGATGGCTCATATAGTAAGAGGAAAAATCACGAAGTAGAATAACTACATTATTGAGATCTTTGAAATGCAAAGATTAAGGAGGAAAATGTTGTAAACCTTCTCGTGCTAATAAATACACATGTTTTGATGTATACATGTTCTAAAAAGTGCACCGTAGGTATATGCGTATGATGGTTGCAACATGCATATGCTACGTATGTTGAATGTCAATAGCAAGCTCAAGTATACAAAGATTTTTTTACTGCCCATAGAATAAAGCACAAGGAAAATTAATAATGTACTGAAAGGAATAAATGGAATAGCTAAATATAGTACACTGCTGACATGTCTGCTTTGCTGTGAGTGCATACAACTGCAATTTGACATTATATTATCTTTTGAGTCATTTCCTTACTACAAGAATGTTCACGGATGTTGATTGTTATAGATGTAAAATCTAATGCATGTAAGAATTATGATTGTTGGAAGGGCTAGAGGTTAAATATGGCTCAAACCCACACGCATTGGTATGCATACAGGAAATATGTAGTATGTATATGAATAGGGAGTCTAGAGCATCTGCATATTATTGCATGTTGATTAAAGAATGCTTAAGGGGATAGGCCTATACTCTTTTGAAGCAGGTGGTTTGACACTTACAAAATAGATATAGCAACAAGAGTAATGGTAACCAAAGCTGAAAAAATAGTAAGAAAGGACATTTATGGTGTAGAGGAACATTCCCCTTCCTCAACCCTAAAGGCACAATTATAAGGCTTTGCGTATAATTCTTTCCCTTCCACTACTTTCAAGACCGTACTAGCACGTTGTACATGTTCTTCCAAGATTTGTTGTAAATTAGCATAAATAATAAAAAAATACTACTACAAATATCTCAAGGAAGTGTTTGAAAACATAGTTCATCAAGCTTTGAAATATAGATTAATGAAGCTAAATGACATCACCAAAAACTTGTAATCTCTTTCATGTGTTCAAAACATTATTTTGGGAATGTATTCTTACCTCATTTTGAGTTAATGATATTTAGAATATAGATCCAACTCAGTACAACAAATTCCTAAATCTAGCATTTCATATAATAATTCATCATTCCTTGAAGTAGGAAATTTATTGTTAACGGTCGTTATGTTGAGCTTTCTATATTCTACACACATATGCCATGAACCTTCATTTTTGGAAACAATCATTATTGGTGAACATAAAACACATTGGCTAGCTTGAATGATGCCATTCTCTAACATGTCTTGAACCATATGCTTAATCTCATTATTTTGTGCTATGGGTACCTATAAGGTCTAATGTTAAGTGATACACTTCTCAGTTTCAAATGAATAACATGGTCATCTAGGTGTAAACCATTTAGGCATCTCTCCAAATACCATGGAATGATTTTTGATAAATTTTTAGAAATTCACAAGGGAAAATAATCTAGATGTTTGAATATCTAATTAGCATAATTGTGCAATTACACCATGGTGTTCCTTTTTAGCAATTTTGTCATGCTACTATAATTATCATTTTAGAAGGTTTTGCTTGAATACCTCTAACTTCAATTCCCTTGGATTTTGAGGAAAATATCATGAAAGTTCCTAAAACAACAATGATAATAAACATTGAACCCTTAATACAACATCAACAAAACCCATTTGGATTGAAATTATGAGACTATCCAATGATTACTTCCACATACTAAGATTAACACTATGTGACTTCCTTGAGCAATGTATAGTACCTTCATATGTAATCATTACTTGAAAAGTTGGTGATTCATACATAAAGTAATTAACACTACAACAAAACCATGTGATTAGTGTCCATTTTTTCTTCCTTTTTTGCATATAGAGCCCATTTTTTGTGCTATTTGTGTCCATTTATCAAATATGATGCAAAAATTGCACCAATTCTTACACCAAGTTTAGCACCATGTATTGCAATAGGTTTTGCACCAGGTTTTATACTAGGTCTTGTGCCAAGTTTTGTGTCACCTGTTGCACCAATTTTTTTTCCAGGTTTTTTCATCAAGTTTGGCACCTAATTTTGTTTCCCCTACTTTTGAATCCTCTATTGCATCCACTTTTTGCACCTACACTTGCAACAACCTTTGCATCTTCTTTTTGCATCCTTTTTAAAATCATTTTTTTTGCATCAGTTTTGCTTCCCCTTTGCGCCAAGGTTTGTGTCTAGTTTTGCACCTATTTTTGCATCTACTTTTGTTGGATCCACTTTGCATCTTGTTTTGCATCCATATTTACATCCTCTTTTGCATATCTTATTATGTCTATTATTGCATTCAATTTTGTTGTGCCACACTTTGTGCCTAGTTTGGCACCTCCCTTTTCACCCACTTTTGCTTCTAATTTTGCATCCTCATTTGTGTCTAGGTTTTCATTGACTTTTACATCTATTTTTGCATCCTTTTTTTTATCCACTTTTGCGTCAGGATTTGCATCAGGTTTTGTGTCTCGTTTTGCATCTATTTTTGCATCGAATTATGTTGCATCCAATTTTGCATCCATTGTTACACCCATGTTTACCTCCACCTTTGCATCCATTTTTGCATCTTTGTTTGTATCAATTTTTTATTCTTTTTTTTTGCATTTATCATTACATCCACTTTTGTTGTGCTACAATTTGCGTCATGTTTTGCACTTACCATTGTACCCACATTTGCTTCCAATTTTGCATCCATGTTCGCATCCTCTCTTGCATCAAATATTGTATCTCTTTTTGCAGCGACTTGTGTCGGGTTTATGCATTGGGTTTTGCGTCTTGTTTTGTATCTACTTTTGCATCTACTTCCATTGCATCCATTTTTTGCATCCAATTTTGTTTCATGTGTTGTAGCCATGTTTGCATCCACTTTTACATCCCTTTTTGCATCTTGTTTTGCATCCAAGTTTGCATTTTTGTTGTTGTTGTTGTTGTTGTTGTTGTTGTTGTTACATCCACTTTTGTTGTGTCATATCTTGTGCCTATCATTGCAACCCAAATTTGCTTCCACATTTGCATCCTATTTTGTGTCCAAGTTTGCGTCAAATATTGTATATGTTTTTTCATCCCTTGTTGCATCCACTTTTTCATCTAATTTTGTGTCCATTGTTGCACCCATAATTGTCTCCACATTTACATCCCTTTTGGTATCCAAGTTTTTCTCTTTTTTACTTCCAAGGTTGTGTCATTTTCTACATTTATTGTTGCATCCACATTTGTTTTACCATAATTCATGCCAAGTTTTATACCTACTATTGCACCCATGTTTGCTTCCACTTTTGCATCTACATTTGCATCCTATTTAGCGTCCAAGTTTGCATTGATTATTGCATATGCTTTTGCATCCACTTTTGTGTCAGATTTTGCATCTTGTTTTGCATGTACTTATGTTGCATCCATTTTTCATCCAATTTTACCTATATTGTTGCCCCCACTTTTGTGTTCACTTTTGCATCCATTTTCCAACACACATCATATTTTATGCATTGATCATATTTCTTATGACATTGAAAATTATGAACAACTGATGACAATGTTAATAATCATCACAATAATGATAATGAAGATGATGATGCCATGAATTGTGATTATGATGGTAATGGCAATGATGATGGTTACAATGACAATGATTATGATGATAGTGATGCTAATGACCTTGGCCAATATTCTCAATTTTTAAATGTTGTCATTGTCATAATCATAATCATTATCTTTGGCATCACCATACAAGTCATCATCATTGTAATCTACATCATCATCAATAACAATAATGGCATGAATGATGATGACGTCCATGAAGGTGATGACAACAATGATGATAAATATTGCATTAATGATGATGATGGGGATGATGAAGAAGATAATGGCGATGATAATGGAGGTGATGATCATCATCATTGATCTTACCTCCAAAACATAGTTGTTATTTCTCTTGCATATATAATATATGTCCTAAATAACCCTTTTCTAGCACTCATCACCTTTTTTGGGTTGATGATATTTCTTATGACACCTATAATTATGAAAAATTATGTGTGTGTGGATCAAGCAAAAATAATGTTATTAGTCATAAATACAAGAAGAAACATAGCATATACAACACCATTGAATATTTATACATTGGAGAAGGTGCACAATATATAGTGTGTGTGTGTGTGTGTGTGAAACAAGAACTTGGTTTGCAAGATATGATCAAAATTTGTTTTAGGGTTTATAAGTTAGCAATACTTTTTTGTACATTTCAACCTAGATGGTTTTCATATCCGTGTACCTCATTTTTAAGTTCAAAAAAATTTGGAATAAAGTATATAGCATATTTATGCAAATAAACAAAGGTGTGTTCAACACAACATATGTGATAATTAGCTATTTGACTAGTAATCTCCAACTTGTTGATTGGAGAATCGTTTTTAGGTTAAGAGGAGCAAAAAATATCTTTCATTTATAAAAACATAACAAGAACAATGTGATTACAACCTAATAGCATATGATAAAATCTTACTCATGCAACAGGACCTTTCAATTCAAGGGCTCTAACTACAAAAAAACTGAAGGAAAATGCTCAATCAAATGTTGTGTCCATAAAGCAGTAAGGGATAAAACCCTTAAGCATATAGCATCATTGGTTGGTTCCGAGGTAGCTTATAGATATAATGCACAACCCCAACAAATTATGCTTCCCCTGATAGACAATGAACCTTGACGTACTAAAGAAAGACACTATTCATAGGCCTAGTGTGATTCATAAGTCCCAACTATTTTCCTTGGACACTTTTATATTGTAGTATATGCAACAATGATCTAATCTTTGTAGTTATTCTTTTTAATAAACCAATCCATTTAGTGTGCAACCCTAGTATCACCTTCAAACTCAAAGCATTTAAACTTTTCCCAGTATATTGATAATGGCTTGTGCATTTCTCCAAGGCAAATTGTTATAAGCCCAACTTATTGTGGGATACTTTCATAGTTCAAATACATTCATACAAAATAATATTAGTGGAAAAATGAAAAATAACATCCTAGGATTGTTCCAACAAGAAGCCCAATAAATAAATCTTGATGCAACTGAAATAAATACAATTATTATCATATATAAGCTTTGACATTATCAAATTATTGGCTACATGCTTGTACCAAAACCTTTTATAAAAAATAATAATACAATGAATGAATGTCAATGAATTTTGGTAGCAATGTCAATAAGTTATGCAAATTAGTACAAAAAAATAATAGGGACATGTAAAAATAGATGTCGTGCCTTCCAGTGTGGCGAGTAGATGGACATTAATGAAAATCACAACATAAGAAAAAGCATGCAATGCCATACTATGGACTACTATCGACAAGAGTGTTTCACAATCAACTGAACAAAGACATGTAGAAATAGATGCCATGTCTTCCAATGTGGCACACAGATAATCATTAATGAAAATTGCAATCCAAGAAAAAGCGCACAATGCCATACTATCGACTACTACTGAGAAGAGTGTTTCACAATCAACTCAATACCCAAGCTAGCTAGCAATGCATCTTTTTGAATTCCTTTTGCAAAAGTACAAGATATGCAGGCCTTTATTCAAGAGATTAAAAAAACATTCCAGCCTTCCACTGCCTATTTTTCTGAACCCATAGATTTCATCGTACTAGAGGATGCATAAATTCCATCTTAGGCTTTAGCGCCACATCGAAAAGTTGATACAAATCAATGACAACACACTATAGAAATTGTTTATGAAGGGCTCTAACAAGTGTCCACCATAATAATGTATGAACCAACTTTCAAATAGAAGAACCAACAAAAAGCCCCAAGGGTTAGCTCAACTGATCGAGTGCTCATTGTTAAGTGCCTCGAAGGTCACAGGGTCAATTCTCCTCGACGCCCTTGGGGTTAGACCTTGCTAGTCTGGCCGACAGGCTTTAAAACATTCCCTTCGGGTTGATCTACCTAGATTTTCTCGTGGATGTAACAACCACCTAGTGTTCGTGAACCGTAGCCTAAAAAAAAAAGAGCAACAAGAAGATCTTTGGTGAATCAACAAATTTTACAAATAAATGTCAACATATTTTTATGCAAAATGGCTTTTACAATCCATGCAACATATTCATCTTCCAACATTGGTTGTGGTTGATTCCCAATGCCTTGACCTTGTATTCACAACTGGAAGTGAATCTACATAGATGATATACAATAATAAGGATTGAAAACAGAGTAATTCTAAACTAGTTTTGGTCATACCTGCAACTACCCTCATTTGGATTTCTTACACGAGGGTTATGAATTTACAGGGAAAAACCACTTCATCCTTGACCTTGTATTCACTACCAAAAGTGAATCTACATAGACAAGATACAATAATAATTATTGAAAATAGAGAATTCTAAACTGGTTTTGACCATACGTACAACTACCTTCATTTGGATTTCTCACACAAGGATGATGAATTTAGCTCAAACCACTTGATCAAATAGTGTTAAGGTAAGTGAAAGTCAAATTCATCAATACTTTAACGAGACCTTTACACTGTACTAGTATTAAGGTAAGTGGAAGTTCAAGGCATCTAGCAAAAATAAAGTCTACCCCTTAAGTATCACTAAGAATTTTGTATTTAAGAATTTCCTTAAATAAAGTCAAATTACATTAATAAATAACAACAAAAAAAAACTATTTTCATTGCAATTGAAAAAAGAGTTCAGTATGCCATTGTATGAAGACTAAACACTTCAAAAAATAGTTCCACTCGAGAATTACTTATTAATCCTTTGAAAAAAGATTGTTTCAATAAATGTTATATGCTTCACAATTACTTAGTCAAATAACAAAACCACGTTTCAAAATAAATATGGCAACTAAGTATGTCAAGAGCCATTAAGTCACTGAGTACATTACATTTTCATGTTAGTTATGTGTACTTTCATTCCAAATGACAAAGAAAGTGTGGAGGTCCAATATCACAAGAAGCTTTAAATAATATTACATCTGAACATTAATATTAAAGAAAATTACTCTCCAAGTGTGGGAATACAATATTCAATATTTAAGGTCCACAACAACATCCAAATATTGCTTGCTTTCCTATGCAAACACATTAGAAAAACATACATTAGCTAAAATATTTGCTTTCGCAAAAATGAATTCTTAGAAAATGGGGAATTTCCAAGAACATCAAAGCACACAATAATTAGAGGCTCGGAATAATATCACATTTGAACATTAGTTTTAAAGAAAACTACTCTTGAAAGTGTGAGAATATAATATTTAAGGCCCACACTAGCAAGCAAACATTACTTGTTTATGTGTGCAACCACATCAAAAAAGCATAAAGCATACATTGGCTAAAATAATGTGTCTTAGCAAAAATGAATTCTTAGAAAATGGGACATTTAGAAGAACACCAAAGCGCACAATAATTAGAGGATTTGAATAAATATCGCATTTGCATATTATTTTTAAAGAAAATTACTCTCCAAAGTGTGGGAATATAATATTGGAATACAATATTTTTGGTCGCAACAACCAGCAAACATTGCTAAGTTTGTTTGTTCAACCACATCAAAAAAGAATATTCTGGCTAAAATATTTACCTTTGTAAAGGTAAAATCTTACAAAATGAGACGTTCCCAAAACCACCAATGCACACAATAATTAACATATACTTTCTTGAATTTATCACAAGAGGCTCTAAATAATCACATAAGTGGGAATACAATATTTAAGGTCCTCAACAATAACTAGTGTGAGGCTCTAAATAATATCACATCATAATATTGATTTGAAAGAAAATTACTCTCCAAAATGTGGGAATACAATATTTAAAGTCCACAACAACAACAACCAAACATTGCTTGTTTGTTTGTGCAAACACATCAATCAAAAAAGCATATACTAGCTAAAATATTTGCCTTTGTAAAGATGAATTCTTAGAAAATGGGACATTTCAAAAACCACCAATGCACACAATAATTAGCATATACTTTCTTGAATTTATCACAAGAGGCTCTAAATAATCACAGAAGTGGGAATACAATATTTAAGGTCCTCAACAATAACCAATGTCAAGTTCTAAATAATATCACATCGTAATATTAATTTGAAAGAAAATTACTCTCCAAAATGTGGGAATACAATATTTATAGCCCAGAACAACAACCAAATATTGCTTGTTTGTTTGTGCAAACACATCAATAAAAAAAGCATATACTAGCTAAAATATTTGCCTTCATAAAGATGAATTCTTAGAAAATGAGACATTTTGAAAACCACCAATGCACACAACAATTAATATATACCATCTTGAATCTATTACAGGAGGCTCTAAATAATATCACATTTGAACATTGATTTGAAAGAAAATTACTCTCCAAAATGTGGGAATACAATGTTTAAAGTCCACAACAACAACCAAACATTGCTTGTTTGTTTGTGCAAACATATCAATAAAAAAAAAAAACATATACTAGCTAAAATATTTGCCTTCGTAAAGATGAATTCTTAAAAAATGGGACATTTCCAAAACCACCAAGGAACACAACAATTAATATATACCATCTTGAATTTATTACAAGAGGCTCTAAATAATCACATTTGAACATTGACTTGAAAGAAAATTACTATACAAAATGTGGAAATACAATGTTTAAAGTCCACACAACAAAACCAAACATTGCTTGTTTGCCTGTACAAACACATCGGTAACACACACCAAAAAAAAAAAAAAACAAAACATTTTCCTTTGCAAAGATGAATTCTTAGAAAATGGGACTCTTTCCAAAACCACCAATACCTGTAGTAATTAATATATACTACCATGAATTGCTTAAATCCTTAAAGGGGTCTCAGATTGAGATTTATCTAGATCATCAAAGTATAGTATATACCATCCTAAATTGCTTAAATCGTTAAAGGGACCTCAGATTGAGATTTATCTAGATCATCAAAATAGGGATGTTGTGATGCCTTTGTAGTTTGATATTCATTTGGATTGCTCATAAACAAGCATTTTCTACAAAAGACATGAATTCAACTCTTTAGTCTTTTAAAAAGGCAAAGAAACACATATTTAGCCTTGGAATAGGTAAACTTATATATTCTTGTTTCCATTAAGATAGATATGCCAATCCCAGAATTTACACTCCTAGATTGAGTTTTTCATTGGGTGGAGTTGCCACAAAACTATTACATGCAAAGACTAACTAAATAAAGATGCAAAAACAAACTAAATAAAGAAAATTGCTATTGAGCATCAGAAAACAAAGACCTGTAAATAAAGATAGAAAACCTCTCTATTTTTTGGTCACATGTTAACCTAAAAATCTTGAAAATTTGTACTTTAGAATCTTTTATAAAGAGGGCTTGCATTCTAGACATTTCAACTGCAACATTAAGAATTGTTTCCACCAAACACTCTAGTAGACCGATGACCCAAATTAAAACATTTTAGTGATCTGTCTAAAAATGTTTATTGAATATATAGCCAACAAATGTGATGTCTATAGGTGTATTGTAATGCGTAACACCAAGGAACTTCAAGATACTGAAGAGTCACAATATGCAACAAAAGTGCAGTATACAATGATATGAAGGTAAATTTTATAGAAATATTTGAATTGTATATAAAAGTGTAAATAACCCATTCAGCACTGCATCAACTCCGTAAACTGAATCTAAACTTATTACATTGAATTTTATGTTATTTGTTCCAAAAGTCAAACAAACTTTGCAAAGGGTTGGTTTGGAAAGGCCAAGGCCTTTAAAGGGTCAAACTCCACATGCCCAAGCTATAAGAAAAAGGTTACAAATGCAATGTGAATCCTCAACCTATAACAATAAGCATCTGGTATCTAGGGGTTACATATATAATGTGAATCCTCAACCTATGACAATAAGCATATGGATCCCTAAATTGAATTTAAACTTACTGAATTTTATGTTGTTTATTCCAAAAGTCAAACAAACTTTGCAAAGGGTTGGTTTTGAAAGAACAAGGCCTTTAAAGGGTCAAACCCCACATGCCCAAGCTATAAAAAAAATGTTACAAATACAATGTGAATCCTCAATCTATAACAATAAGCATCTAGTATGTATCCAAAAACAATATACCTCTTCCCTTATAACTAAAAATCAAATATTCTACACTATAAAAACTAAACCAAAGCCTCTTCAAAATAAAAACAAATTTTTTTCAGAAAACCCAAAAACAAATATACACTACTCCTAAAAAAATATTAATAATATAAAAAATAATATTATTTAGTCATAATCTTTCATATATATATCAAAAGACATTAATATACAAATGTCAAATTTTAACTAGACTAAAAAATAAACAAATTTCATTAAAAAATATATTCCAAAAACACCCACTCAAAAATATAGCAACCACTCTTACCACAACCAAATTTGACCAAACATAGCAACCACTCTTACAACAACCAAATTTGAGCAAACACATATTTGCAAAAACATACAAAATTAAATTTGAAGAAATAGAGAATATTGACTGAGGGCAACCTAATAACTCTGAAGATTTGAAAAAGCACTTGTAAACAGTGTTTCCAAATTAATATATTTGTATTTGTAATGTGAGAGCAATATACAAAGTCGGTGATTTAAAAACGTCTTCACGAATCTTTTATAGTTTTTTTCCAAATTAATATATTTGTATTTGTAATTTGAGAGCAATATACAAAGTTGGTTATTTAAAAACGACATCCTAACAAATGTATATATATTTGTTTTATGTGTTTTTTTATTGAAATCAAAAAATTATAGTGATTACTGAAAATTAAATTGGAAAGATAAATTGAAATTGGAAAAATATGATTAATGGAAATTAATTAAGTCATAATTTAAAAAGGTTAAAATTATCAAAATTAATATCAATTTTTTAATGATAAATAAAAATAAATTAAATAATAATTAATTATCTAAATTGACAAATTCTTTAATGACAAATTTTGTTGATACAACCTAAAATCCCTGTATTACCAAAAAAAAAATCTTTGAAATAAATATTTTAAAGAAAAAATGACGTTTAATTATAAGACAATGATGAGTATCTTTTAACCTATCATAAGACACCATTGGAAAGTCATGTGGCACATCACTTACAATTACAATGGAAACACAAAACAAAAGAGTTTGGGATTCAAAAAGGCCATAATTAGCATCTTTTAATCTATCATAAGACATCGTAGGAACTTGCTAAGTCATATGGCATATAAAAAATTAAGGCTATTAATCAAAATTAAAATTGAAAAAAAAAATATGATGATTAATAAAACTAATTTAAGTCATAATTCAAAAAGACTAATTAATTATCAAAATTGACATCATTTTTTCAAGTGTTTTATTTTATATGTGTTCTTCAATATTGAAATCAAAAAAATTATGGCAATTAATGGAAACTAAATTGGAAAAATATTGGAATAAAAAAAAACATGATGATTAATGAAAACTAATTAGTAGTAATTCAAAAAAACTAATTAATTATCAAAATTGACATCAATCTTTTAATGAGAAATTTTGATGATAAACATAAACTAAATTAAATAATAAGTAACCATCTAAATTGACATTCTTTAATGATAAATTTTGTTGATACAACTTAACATCCCTGTATTACCCAAAATATTATTCTAAAAAAACAAGAAACCCTACCTAAAATATTATTCTTGAAAAAACAAGAAACTCTAGTTTACTCTTAAGTATCATCATAAAAAAAATATATGCCTATATTAACCCAAAAAAATCCTTTAGATAAATATTTATAAAGAAAAAAAGACCTTTAATTATGAGACAATGAGTAGCATCTTTTAACCTATCATAATAAGTCATGAAAAATAAAAATGGCTATATTAACCCAAAAGAAAATCCTTCACATAATTATTTCTAAAGAAAAAACGACATTAAAGTATGAGACAATGATGAGCATCTTTTAACTTGTAATAAGACATCAATGGAAAGTCTCTGGCACATCACTTAAACTTACAATGGAATCACAAAACAAAAGAGTTTGGGACAATAATCCAAAGACACCATAATTAGCATATTTTAACTCATCATAAGACATTGTAGGAATTTGCTAAGTCAAATAGCACATAAAAAATTATGGTTATTAATGAAAATTAAAATGAAATATAATATATAATATATATATATATATATATATAAAATAATTTAGGTCATAATTCAAAAAGACTAATAAATTATCAAAATTGACATCATTTTTTAATGAAATATTTTGTTGATCAATAAAAACTAAATTGAATAATAATTAACCATTTAAATTGACAATAATTCCTTAATGAGAAATTTTGTTGATACTTAAAACCTAAAAGCTTTGTATCACCCAAAATATTTTCCTCGAAAAAACAACTTTAGTAAAATGCCTATATTAACATTAAATTAAAAAACCAAAAACAAAAACAAAAAACAAAAAAGGAAAAACAAAAAACTAGAGATAAATATTTCTAAGAAAAAATGTTATTTAATTATGAGACAATCATTAGAAAATGACATAATTAGCATCTTTTCACAATCATAAGACACCATCAGCCATAATTAGCATCTTTTAACCTATCATAAGATATCACTAGAAAGTTGTGTAGCACATCACTTTAACTTAAATGGAAACACAAAACAAAAACAAAAGAGTTTGACAATAATCTAAAAAGTCCATAATTAGCATCTTTTAACTTAGCATAAGGCATTGTTGGCACATCACTTAAATTTAAGGGGTTTATTCCAAAAAATCATAGAAAGGTTTATTCCAAAAATCCCAATGTAGATAATATACTTAAATGGAAACACAAAACAAAAACAAAAGAGTGACAATAATCTAAAAAGGCCATAATTAGCATCTTTTAACTTAGCATAAGACATTGTTGGCACATCACTTACATTTACAATTAATAGAGGTGTTTATTCCAAAAATCATAGAAAAGTTTATTCCAAAAATCCCTTACTGTAGATAATAGTAGATAATATACTTCAAGATAGATAAATATAAAAAGAAAAAATAAAAATACCAACAAAAAACAAAAGTCCTTGATAAATATATAGTTTTAAGTTTAAGACAATGATTCAAAGATGCCATATTAAGTCTTATGGCAAGTCACTTAAATTTACGCTTAAAACACAACAGAAACATAAGTAAGAGTGCAATAGGGACTCAACATTCTCCATAAGAAATGCCTGTAGAAATGCCTGTTATTAAACTGGACAAATCCACAACGTTTCCCCCTGTTATTTAGACCTGCACAAGTTCTCCAAACTGGCCAAATAATAATCTCAGCGTTTCATCTGTCGCTGGCCAGATAAAAATCTCAGCATTTAATCTGTCACAGTTGGGTTTAAGACGTCCAAAAGGCATATAGAATAAGAATATCAAGTAATAAATTCCTTTAAAAAAATGAAAGCATATAAAGAAAAACAAAATCAGAGGCACACAGTGCATTATTTGGATCATTATATGATGCAACTACTTGACGACGGACTGCCGCTGCTGCAAACAAATCACGTGTTAGGGGTATGAGACATATAGAGAAGAAATAAAAAACACAACGAATACTAATAGATGATATATCTCAATAAATTATCGTACAGCGAACCCTCATTAATAAATAATCGAACATAACCAGAATTTATAGCTGAAGGAACTATGCTTAAAGGAGCAGTCACACCGGATCCGACGAACTAGTAACCATACTCAATTGCCACCAACGACAAGCGGCTTTGCTAAAATCCTTTACAAGACAGCAAAATAAATTATGCATGACAGGAATATTAGGCATGCAGTCACACCTGATCCGAAGTAACCAGGGTGTACTCAGTTGCCACCAATGACAAGCGGCTTTGCTAAAATCCTTTACAAAACAGTAAAATAAATTATGCATGACAGGAATATTAATAAAGTAGACCAAATGGTACCGACATTTGGACAATAATGTTTAGTTTCACAAAAAAAAGCGCAGCATATGACAAAACGATGCGAAATTTTCAGAGATTAATAGCGCAGAATGACAGTCCGCAAGGAAGAAGAGCAAACACCGGTGCTAGACAACATGACAGAGCCGAACAGCCCTCCGAACAGCCCTCTTTGTAGAAGGACCCAGGGATGAAAAAACTGGCAAGGCACTTCAGTCAAAACGTTCAGAAACCCACGAACCCTGAGATAAGTTCGAGCCCTGCAACAAATCCCAATAGGTGAGCAGAGGAGTATTACAAAGACTCTGAAAATTTTCAGAGATAACAAAACATACACAGGAATAGCAAACGATTGCAAAAGGAAGACCCTGATATCAAGGGCAAACTGTAAAAATTAATCAAGAGCTTTCCCATGAAACCTGCTACAGATACCAGACAAGAAACAGTGAGATAATGTAAATGCTGCCACAAGAAACAGCAAGATAGTATAAATCTGCTGGTGCCCAGGCAGGGCGACGCATGACAACGCATGGCGGTAGACTGCCGCGTGAACGGTCCTCTATGGTTTCGGCAGTGAAGGGAAAAGAAAAAGAAAAAAAAAGACACTAGGTGTTTTAAGAAGTTTTTAGATTTTTCAGATTTAATTTTTTTAAAATTTAACTAAAATTTATTAAACAGAAATTTATTGAAATTAATCCATTTTCCCAGTTTTACTTTTTTAAAATCTAATCTGAATTCATAATCACATGGGTAAGTCTAAACAAATATAAATAAATAAAAACAAATATAAATAAATAAAAATACACTAAAAAATTGTCATACTGAATCCATATATAATAATTAAAAAAACTAATTTAAATAACATAAATCAACACTTTTTTATTTTTTATTTTTTAATTCAGCACAAAAAAACTCCAAAAAAAACACACTAAAAACCACTCCAGGAAATAATGATGAATTCACCAAACTCACCACCAACGACGGAACTTTGCGCAAAGAAGGGACCATTTCAAAGTGTCCAACGAGAAAACTCTTCCACAGAGAACAAGAAGAAAAAAACGCTAAAAAAGAACCTGGCAGTGCGCCTCTTTTGTCAAAGATATCCTCCAAAAAGGTGGCTCGACCATAAGCCCTTGGACAGCTTTAAATAGTCCCTTCTGGCGGAAGGCTCGAGATTCCATCATTCTCTCCTATTTTTCTTTTTTGCTCGTCTCTTCTGCCGCTTGCCGTCTCTCACAGACGTTTTTCTTGGCTCGTCTATTTTTCCTCTCGCTCTTCTTGTTGTCTCTCACAGGCTGAGACTGGTCTCGGTCTCTCAGGCGGAGACCAGAGAGAGGAAGAAGAGACGAACAAGATCAACGGGAAAAAAAAGAAACCAACCAAAAGAATACTGGCGGCTGCTGCTTCTTCTTGGTGCTGATATTTTGGATGTTAGAGTAACTATTACATTATCAAATTTTAATTTGAAAAAAGATGGGAGAGGAATGGCCGGGCGGTGTGAATAGGCTATGCAATGTTTCCTCCCATTCTACAACGGAGGATTCTCTCTTCGGAGAGTCAAAGCTTCTCTTCTCTAGCCAGAAGATAAGTCGAGAGAAGAACAGTTTTGACTCTCTCTCTCTTTGAGATGAGATGGAAAATAAGTCCGGACAAGAAAAGCTTTGACTCTCTCTGTTATGAAATCCAAGTTGCTAGGGTTTTGAAGGGCCAATTCGCTGGATTCCTTTGATGCGTAGGGACTTAAATAAATGTAACAGATGAATTTGGGGCGGCAGCCACTTCGAACTTCGTGCAAGCGTTTGTAAACGTGGCGATGGATGACGCGCACCGTTAACTGGCGTTAAAAGGTAAACTTTGCGAAGGACAATCCATACTTGCCATTTTCCGTTGGTTTTTTCCATTTCTCTTTTGCTTTTTCCCAGTGCAATTCATACTTGCCATTTTCCGTTGGGTTTTTTCCAAGTTCGATTAAGGATGGTATCAGTGATTGCGCCATGCGTGATAGAGTTCCAGGTTCCTAGGATCCATGGATCCCGCCAACCAGGAAATAACTAATTTTGATTATGATCTCATATTACAAAAAATTGCCGCTGGGCTTGTTTCCAAAGATATAATTTTGAACACTGGTTTCCTTGTTAATAGAAATTTGCCAAAAAGATAACTTAATCCGAACACTGAGTCCCTGGTAATAGAAATTTGTAAAGAAAGAATTTAGAAGTTTTTTTCGGTGGGTTTTTTGATTTAATTTTTCAAAAATTGGATAGGGATTTATTAAAATCACAAATTTGATAGGTAACAACCTCACAATAGAAATGTTCTAAAGATTTTTCAAGGTGAATTCATATATATTCAAAATACAGTTTAAATAACACATATCAAGCTTTCACATTTCGAGTCTAGTTTCTCTAAAGTCCAGCGAGAATTTATTGAAATCACAGGCTTGATGGGCAACAACTACATAATCGAAGTGCCATAGAGATTTTTTAGGTTGCTAAATCCATATATATTCAAAAAACCAGTATAAATAACACAAATATACCGGAAAATCCAAAAATTCTCACTTTATATATATATATTGATTTTGAATCGTGTGTTTATTTGTGTGTTTATTTATAGAACCAAGATTTCCATTTAGCTACCAGAAAAGCACATTCTATATATGAGTCTGTTTTTTATTTTTTCATTTTTATTTTTAAATTAAATTTCTATTCTAGTGATATTGTAGTATTTTATTCGTTAAGAAATTGCTTTAATTAAATGTAAGCAAGCTAATGGCTCATTTAGTAGGATTGAAAAATTGTAGCACAATGAATTATAATTAGTCATTCTAGGGAGTGTTGTTTTTTTTAAATGATAGTGAGATGTAAGCAAGCTATTGGTTTATCTAGGAGAATCATAGAGTAGAGTGAAATTTTTTACTACAATGAATCATAATTAGTATTTTAGGTGGCAAGGTTTTTTTTAAATGATTGTGACAAGTTAATGTGCATTCATAAAGAATGGTGAGTGATTAATATCTTCACCATCCATACACTAGTTATGATGGATTTTGTAGCCTTTGAAAAAAGAAGACTAAAAAGTAAAATGAAGTTACTTTCTTCTGTTATTTAGGAATTTAAATGATCATTCCCCTTATACATATGCTTACTTCTCTCTACTATGAAAAGTTATGAAGAATATTTTTGAATCTCGTTGTCATTTTCCATTGTTCAATCACATTTTTTTTCTTATTTATGTAATTTTTAATGCATAAATGTATTCAGTGCCTTGAAAAACCCTTAATGCACCTAGATTAATTAATCTTAACAATTGATATTTGTGATTCTTGCATTTTTACTAAATTTTTAATTGAGTCAAATTGATTGGGAAAATGTGTTTAGACTACTATAAATTTGATACCTACTTCATTGTTTAAGAATGTCTTTCATGTATTTTGATATGGAATTTAATTTTATAGTGAAACAATATCAATGTGTTAAGAATTGTAGCATTGAGCAAGACTCGCAAGGGAGAGAAATATAAATTTCATGTATTAATCAAGGGGAAGAAATATAGAGTTCATGTTAAAAGTTATAACTTTGAAAAAAAATGGCTAAAAACTTATTTAGGGAAACACAAGACTTCATATGATAAACTTGAGTTATTTCAAAATGTCACTCCGTAGAGGACATAACCTAGAGGGGGAAGTGTTCATTAGATTTGTTACATAGGAATCTTTCAAGGAATCTACAAAAATGGAATGTGCATGTGTATATTGGGAATGGTAACAACTTTCCTCATTACTATTCGAGCTACTTTTGGAAATAGACACACATGCAAATAGAGATAGGTAATGGTGGGGGTAACATTGCTTGGTATTGTATTGCATGTAAGAAGCTTTTTTCCCCTTGTTCTAAAAGAAGGTAGTAAAGATCATTGCACATATAATGCGGATGAGTGGGTAGAAGGTTGTATTTGTAGTTTCCCAAAGTTTTAATGATGGATCGTTCGCTTAGGATAAGTGCACACACACACATAGGTGATGGTGATGTTAACATTGCATGGGGATGCAATGTAGGGGAGGAGCATTTTTCTCTTCATTATGAGTGTAATTTTTGTTCTCAAAGTTAGACATGAGGTGTAGATTAGTTGGTTTGCATGGGGTTTAGTTTCCATCAGGTCATTGGCTCAAAATTCAAGAAGATGAGTTAAAGATGGGAGCTAATTATGAGGGCTAAAACTATCCTACGATGTGTCCTCAATCAAGCCTCACGTAATCATGGTGGCAACATCTCATAGGTGGGTAGATCATTTTTCCATCCAGCTTTAGAGTTTTCCTTAGCATAAGCTCAATACAAAGTTTTTCCCCAAAGTTAGCTAAAGATCGAATGATGGACGCGTTGTTCGAGATAAGTGGTTTAGCAAAGTTGTAGCTCATAGAGGATTTGGTTGAAAGTTAAGTGGTGGTGTGATGAGAAGGTGGTGTTGGAGATATTTAAGTAGTTTTCGAAGAGGAAGAAGGTAAGGTAGTGGTTTCAAACGGTAGTGTGGAGGGTTCTCAAGTGAGAAAAAGAAGAAATGTGTAAAACAAAAGGGTATGTTTGTGAAGTTAGTCTTGGTTTAGGATGTTAAGATGAATGAAGTGGTAAAATGACATTTCAATTATTGATGGGTAAATTTCACAGGGGTGAAGAGTGTGAGATATCAGTTTGAGCTTCATTGAGTAGGTGATGGGGGCCTCACTTAGGGTATGTGTTGATGCTTTGTGTACTGGCTTGAGAATGGTTGGCATTTGTTTTTTGATCAAGGGAGGAACCAAAGAAACATATGGCTACCCATTTGAAGTGGGAGTTATTTTCCACTAATTCTCAAGCATTGGTCATCTTGTCTTCATGATTGATTGAGTAAAGTGGTGTGGACTTGAGTATGTAACAACCCTAGTGAAGAGTTCATGTAATAAAAGTTAATAAAGGCAAAATAAGACCATGGTTAAGGAACACTTATTCGAAGCTAAATCTTGGGCAAAGATATCCTAGTGGGCATTACTGGATGTGTGTTTTTGGCTAAGGAAAATTCGCAAAGGCTAAGGTAAAGGCATTAAAAGGAAAAAAAGCGTTTTTGGCACGTTTATTTATGAAATAAAGAAAATTAGGAAAAAATGAAGGTAAAAGGTCACAGATTGGTGTGGGGAGAAATTGAAGGAAAATAATGGAAAATGAAGAAATTAGAGACCTCATGCATAAAAAGGCTTTTGAGGATCACTTCATGGATTTTGTCAAGTTCAAGTTTGGAGCTCTCTCATTATTCTCTCTCTCTCTCTCACTCTATTGGTCAGTTAGAGTTTTCTTGGAGCACTCTAGTTTGGAGCAAGGAAAGGAAACACAAGCAAGGATCAAGGAAAGGAAGGCAGGACTCAAGCAACTTCAATAGGAATACTTGGTGGTAACCTTCTGCATGTGTGATTTCCTAGCTAGTTTGGATATGCATGGCTTTGCATGTTGGTGTATGGTTCTCTTGTTGTCTGTAGCATGGTTTTGCCGGGTTATGACAGTGGATTTCAGCCTATCCTAGCCTTTTTCCAGATGCCATGGTATGTTGGTATGTTTATTTCGGTTTTGTGACTTTAGAATTTCCCGATGGATTTCAGGATCTGGGGCTAAGGTGGTCTCAAGGTTCATTCCCAAAGGCCTAGGAATCCCTTGATCGGATTTGCGGGATTCACAATAAAGCGTGAGGGAGCAGTCTTAGTTTAGGGCCTAGTTATCTGGGTTTTCATTACGGTAAAGCCTAAGAGACAAGGAGACGGAAATTCCTCAAGGATAGTGATTGATTCCATATGGCATTCCAAGTTCTGTTCGATTGTGATTGGAGCACCGGTTTTGGTGTGATCATGGTTGGATGAGGGTGGAGGTGGTTTAACCTCTGGATTACCTTGGTTGTTCTTGGATTAGTTGTTCTATGAGATCCCACATTCATGCTTGGAATATGGCACGAGGGTGACTGGTTGAAAGAGATATTTGGTTTCGCCATGTTTATGGTTGGGTGGTACGTGGAAGTCCCGAACATGGTTGGATTTGCATATGATTAATAAAGCTAAGTTCTCTCACTTTTGCACTAATTTATATGTGGATTTAGTTGTTGTCATATTTATTATATTTATATGGTTTTATGTTGGTTATAAGCATGGTTGAATGACTGGTTTATGTCATGATTATTTCATATATTTACTTGTAATTGTTAAATGGATGGATGTAAGACATAATTTATGATGTAGTAGTTCAATGGAGAAGGAGGTGATCCTTTTGGTTATGTTTTATATTTTGTTTCAGTCATTTATGCTCTGTTTTGTACCTTAGACATGTAGGTTGCATTGATGCCAAGTGTTTGACAAAATGTCAGTCCCAGTTGGGTATCCTTAGGTCTAGTCCTGAGGGTGATTTTTTATTGACCAACATTTCTATTATGTTTTTAATGAATTTTGGAAGTTACAACAAGTTTTGGTCAGAGGCTAGGATTCTGGGCTAGAAAAGTGGCTTAAATCTCACCGTCGTTGGCACAAAACTAACAATTGTGGTCCACAGTCGCTAGCAGGCAAGCCTGTGAGAGCGACTTTAGGTTGTTGGACGCTCCCTTTCCCATAGCATGAGAGCGACTATGGCCTAAGAGCTACAGGATAGCAGTGAGACTCAGGGAAAAGTTGTCTGAGTGGTTGACTTATCTGCTGAAGGTCTTGTTGATGATGTTGGATGATTATATGTGATGTTTCATCGATTCCACTTCCTTAAGGTGACATAGGAGGTGGAATATGATTGTTGTAGCATCTCTCCTCGTGTTTACCCCGGTTGGCATGGTTACATTGGGTAGACCTAGGAGGGGGTGTTACTGATTGGTATAAGAGCATGGTTGTGCGCTCTTTGGGTCACATCTAGTGCTACAGATATGGGTGAATGTGTTAGTCATGCATGCATGTCAGTTGCATGTGTGGCTTTTACACTTATGTTCCATGTGCTTATTTCACTGCATCATATTGATCATGGTAGTATTAAGGTTATCATGAGGAACTCGATGTCGATTTTATGGAATGCATCGTCATGGGTATATGACTCGTTATACAATTATATGTAGCTTGATGACATCCTTGTACGTTGGGTTGCATTCTTGGCTATTTGATTACATGCATCAGTCTTGTAGGTTGATTACAAGAATTGATCGCTTATGCTCGACTAAATGTGGTTATGCGTATGTGTAGTTGATTAGGCATTGCTTATTCAGGTGTATAGTTGCATGAGGCAATGTGTATGTTGGAGTAATGGTTGTTGTCATGCATGAGGTCATAGCATTGTTGATATCACCTTGCATTGATGATTGGACCCCAGTTAGTATGATGGTTGTGTTGATGCACCTATTGATATATGTCTATATGTTATTATGGTTATGTTGTACATGCATCACCATGATTTGATGATCTTGCAAACAAGGTATCCTACCCGAGTATGCTAAGGTATGTTGATTTATGGTGATTTGGTTTAGCTGACATAGTATACCTTGCAGGAAAGAGATCAGATGGCTAGCAAGGGGGTAGACTACATAGAATCTCCCTATGCATCAGATGGGTAGCGTGGTGTAGGGAACTCTTCTGACTTGTAAGACACATTGAGAAGCCTAAAGGAAGAAATAAGGAGTTGCAAAGCAGGCAATGACAAAATCTTGCAGGCACAAGAGAAACAAGTAGAGGTGAATGCGATATTACTTCAAAGTTTGTCAGATTTGTAGCGACATGGACCTCATCAAATCAACCATTGACACGACGACATAAATAATGACGCATATGGTATTAGGTCTCATAGTAGACATAGGTTAGATAAATCTGACACTATCAGGGATGGCAAGATGTTGGACACTCCGGATAGGAGGGGTGACCGACATAGTTATTACTCTAGTTCTAGTTCTGATAGACATCATGATTGTCATCATTGTAATCCATACTGGAGTAATGATAGGGGATACTTCTTGGATGAGTTCAAGAAGGAAAATCCACCTACCTTTGATGGAGAGATGAAGAAATTGCAAGATGTAGAGGCTTGGTTTCTTGGCATGAGGAAATTCTTTAGATTGCATGATTACTCAGAAAACATGAAAGCAAGGATAGCCCTTTGGATATTTGGTGGGGAGACGTGAAGAATTTCAAGGACATACATGAGGATGGTTTGACTTGGCATGCATTTGAAAGGATCTTCAAGAAGAAGTACTTGTCTGAGAGGTATTATGATGATAGAGCTAACGAGTTTTATGGGTTGAGGATGGGTTCTATGTCATATGAGGAGTATACTAGCATATTTTTGGAGTTGTTTAGATATGTGCCTCACCTCAGAGATGAGAAGGCCAAGGTTCAAAGATTCATCAATGGATTTCCAGTTGCATACAGAGACCGGATTGAGTTTGATGAGCCTATATCGTTGGAGGAGGCCATCTGAAAGTTGAAGCATTGTTATGAGAAGTCAAAGTGCGAAGTTGAGTCGAAGCATGACTTGAAAAGAAATGAGAAAGCTAAGGGAAAATGGCCACCAAAGTGAGGAAGAACTCAAGATGCAAGTGAGAAAGATAATGTAGTTCCTTACAAGAGATTCAATACATCTAAGAAGGGACATGGAGAGCAGCAGGCTAGAGGTGGTGGTAGGAAGCCATTGTAGTGTTGGATATGTGGTAAGGATCATCATAAGAGGGATTTTCTGCAGTATTAGAGTGGTGGTAGACCCCAGATCTACAATGCTTAGGAGGCGCATACACTTGGTGATGTTGGTCATAGCATTCCTTAGATTTATGTAGTTGTGGACAGTAGGCAGGCGGATTATCAGGCATCGATTATTGAGATGGATGGTAAGCTTTGTGATTAATTTGTTTCTATTATGATTAATCATGGATCTAACTATAGTTATATTAATCTTGACTTGGTGGATAAGTATGGTTTGAGAAAATAAGTGGATGCATAATCTTGGTTGGTACAGTTGGCTACATGCACAAAGAAGCGAGTTCACCATTGGGTAAGAGCTTGTGCATTTGAGTTAAATGGTATGCCTACAACAGTGTATTTGAATGTATTGCCACTAGGATCGTATAGTATGCTTTTCGGTATGGATCGGCTATACCTTCATAGAACCAAAGTGGATTGCTTCGATAAGGCCATTGAGTGTGTGGATGATAGTGGGGAAAAGAGGACCTTACAGGGAAAGAAGAAGCCTACATCAGTGAGGATGGTTACCGTTATGCAGGTTAAGCATAGTTGCAGGAAAAATTGTGTGATGTTTACAATACACATTTCCAGTCACAAGGGTAAGGAGGTTGAGGATGCGAAGTGTTGAGCATGTACCCAATATTGCAACAATTTTGGGATTTGTTTTTTGAGGACATTTCAGAGTTGCCACCTCATAGGGAGGTATACTTTTCTATTGAGTTGGTACCAGGGGTAGCTCCAGCATCAAAAGCACCTTACAGTATGAGCACATCTGAGTTGGTAGAGTTGAAGTTGCAGCTAAAGGAAATGTTGGACAAAGGATACATCAGACCTAGTGTATCACCTTGGGGTGCACCAGTGTTGTTCGTAAAAAAGAAAGATGGTACTCTTAGATTGTGCATTGATTACAAGCATTTGAACAAGCTAACAATCAAGAACATGTACCCTTTGCCGAGGATTGATGATTTTTTTTATCAACTAAAGGGAGAAACAATGTTCTCTAAGATTGACTTGAGATCGGGATACCATTAGCTATGCATCAAGGAAGAGGATATCTTCAAGATTGCGTTTAGGACCAGGTATGGGCATTATGAGTTTGTTGTTGATCCATTCGGTTTGACTAATGCTCCAGCTACATTCATGTGATGAATAATGTGTTGCATCCTTATTTGCACAAGTTTGTTATTGTATTCATTGATGACATACTGGTATATTCTAAGAATGATGAAGAACATGCCGAACATTTAGTAGCAATGGTGATATTGCTAAGAGAGCATCAGTTGTATACTAAGCTTAGCAATTGCAACTTATTTTAGACTGAGGTACACTACTTGGGAAATGTTGTCTCTAAGGAAGGCATAGTAGTAGATCTAGAAATGATAAGGGCCAACATGGAATGGGCAGCTCATAAGAATGTATATGAGGTAAGATCATTCATGGGATTGGCAGATAACTACAGGGGTTTCATCAGGAACTTCTCACGCATTGCATATCATATCACATCATTGTAGCAGAAGGGTAAGAAGTTTGAATGGATGACGCAATGTGAAGATTGTTTTGAGCAGCTTAAGAAGTTTATGACACATGCACTAGTGTTAAAGATTGTGGATCTGGATAAGGATTTTGTGGTTTGTACAGATGCTTGCAAAAGGGGACTTGGTGGGGTTCTCATGCAAGAAGGACAAGTAGTGTGCTATGAGTCACGAAAATTGAATGAGCACGAGAAAAACTATATGACACATGATCTTGAGCTAGTAGTCATTATACATGCATTGAAGATGTGGAGACATTATCTTATGGGCAGGAGGTTTACATTGATGAGTGATCACAGTGGGTTGAGGTATTTGTTTGACCAATCGAATCTAAATTCTAGGCAAGCTAGATGGTTGGCTACCCTTAATGAGTTCGACTTCAAGATCAAATACATCAAAGTGAAGGAGAATTGAGTTGCAAATTCTCTTAGCAGGAAGGTACATGCAAATCATATAATAGTTATAAGCTCCTATGGGACAGAGTTACAGGATAGGATCTTGCAGGCAGGACAACAGATGCCAAATACATGGATATTATGCACATGTTACAACAAATTATAGGTAGAGGTATAGGTGATTAGGATGCATATTATCATCTCACGACAAATGGCTTGGCGAGGTTTCGAGACAAGATCTATGTGTCAAATTGCAGTGAGCTCAAGAAACTTATCTTGAGGGAGTTTCATGTGAAACCATATTCGGGTCATCCAGGATATCATAAGACATTGATGATGGTGAAAAAGTTTCACTATTGGTTAAATCTAAAGAAGGAAGTGGCTGAGTTCGTAGCTAGATGTTTAGACTATCAGCGGGTAAAGGCAGAATGCAAGCATCCAGGTGGTCTACTATAGCCTATTGCAATTCTGGAATCGAAATGGGAGGTCATAAAAAATTAGCGCATGGACCTATGGGTTATGGGCCCACGTATATATCATAAGCTTTTTAATAGGTGGAATCACAACAAAACCCAACCAATCAACCAACAATGGTTGATGGCCAGAACTCAATGGAAATAAACCCCAGCTCATAACCTATCGGATCCTCCAGAAATGTTAACCCACGCACATTCGAGCGCGGTTACCGTTCGATCAATCACCCAACGAAAAATATGGATGGCCAGAACTCAACAAGGTTTTAAGCCTATTGTATAAGACCTCATCACATCTGATTTTGGAATTAACAATCGTGCTTGTTGGCACGCAATATGCGTCTGATCAACCATTAACAGACGGTCTGATCACTATGAAGTTTAAAATCGTTTTAATGATTTTCTCAGGACCGTTTTTAGAATTAAAATTCAGCGCTTGTTACTATGCGATGACCGTTAGATCTGTTGGATCTGCTGGGTCTGTCCGATTGGATGGCTATGATGGTTCCTCTAGGTTCTCATGATTTTTGTCAGGGTTCTCTCATTCTGCCAATATTATCCATCAATCTAGAGGATCCGATGGTGCTACTGCGTTACTCAATCGACTCCAGTTTTGATTGAAACTCTTCTCCGTTTGCTTATCGGTGGAATTATGTCATAACACAGATCTATTTCTGTCATACTTGTTTAAGGCGAAGTTCATAGGAACTTCATCCTTTACACTCGCACATGCATAATTCACAACTTACAGTAAATAACAATACTTACACCATACATAGAGACACAAAACTCAGATAACACGCAGATGTACAATAACACGTATATTTCCATTATATACACAATTTTATTGCAGACTAAGGCCTCACAGCCCAAACCACAAATTACCCCTGCAGCTACATTGTATCCTCCCTATTCTCTATCACACAACACATAGTCTCTTAAATAGGAAATTGCAAAGGGAGGGATCATTTATGATCCATGAGTTTCTCCCAAAATCGCTCAATCAAATCCCTTAAATTTCTCTATACGCATACATGGCAGATAATTACATTTAACTAAGCCTTCTAGAGACTTATCAATTCCATCAATTTAGCTCTATTTAAATAAAATTTTCCCCGGTTTACAATGGTTTTCCACGTTTCCTCTTTCACATCTTTGGATTTTGATTTTAATGAAGGGTGCTCGGATGCTCCTGCATTAGACTCTCGAGGTACAAAAATTTATGACCTCCTGGTCATATGTTTCTCTATCCCTTAGAAATTCTACCCACATTATCTGTGGAATTGCCTTTATGATCTTTCTGTGAGTTGCAATAAAACCTTTGCAGTAACAAGTCCTCCCTGCTACACGATACCTCACCAAGCTTTTCTCCTCTGGGCTTAGTCCTTTGGCATCTCTCTGGTTCTCTCCTCTTTGGAACCATTTGAGCACTCCATGCTCTAAGCTGCTGCAATCTTCTCACCTTCTTATGGCACTATATGTACGACAAGAATAAGACCACAAACTCTCCGATGTTCAACATGACTGTACCTCCTTTTGCACACAGAATCTTCTTCTGCTATGATACCAAAATTGATGACAGCTAAGCTGCTTTTACGCAGCAAAGTTGTATCTTTACAAAATTAGCACATGGACCTGTGGGTTATGGGCCCATGTATATATATAGGAAGCTTTTTAATAGGTGGAATCACAACAAAACCTGACCAATCAACCAACAATGGTTGATGGCCGGAACTCAACGGAAATAAACCCTACTTCATAACCTATCGGGTCCACCAGAAATATTAACCCACGCGCACATTCAAGCGCAATTACCGTTCAATCAATCACCCAACGAACAGTCTAGATGGTCGGAAGTCAATGAGGTTTAAGCCCGTTGTTTAAGACCTCATCGCGTTCAATTTTGGAATTAACGATCGTGCTTGTTGGCATGCGATATGCGTTCGATCAACCATTAACAGACGGTCCGATCACTCTGAAGTTTAAACTCGTTTTAATGATTTTCTCGGGTATGTTTTTAGAATTAAACTTCAGCGCTTGTTACCACGCGATGACCATTAGATTTGTTGGATCTGCTGGGTCTATCCGATCGGACGGTTATGATGGTTCCTCCATGTTCTCATGATTTTTGTCAGGGTTCTCTCATTTCGCCAATATTATCCGTTGATCTAAACAGTCCAACGGTACTGTTGCGTTACTCAATCGACTCCAGTTTCGATTGAAAATATTCTTTGTTCGCTTATCAGTGGAATTACGTTATAACACAAATCTATCTTTGTCGTACTTGTTTAAGGGGAAGTTCATAGGAACTTCGTCCTTTACACTCACACACACATAATTCACAACTTATAGTAAAGAACAATACTTAAACCATACACAGACACACAAAACTCAAATAACATGCAGATGTACAATCAAGTATATTTCCATTATATACACAATTTGATTACAGACTAAGGCCTCACGACCCGAACCACAAATTACCCCTGTGGCTACATTGTATCCTCCCTATTCTCTATCACACAACATAGACTCTCTTAAATAGGAAAGTACAAAGGAAGGGATCGTTTATGATCCATGAGTTTCTCCCACAATCGCTCAATCAAATCCCCTAAATTTCTCTATACGCATACATGGCAGATAATTACATTTAATTAAGCCTTCCAGAGACTTATCTATTCCATCAATTTAGCTCTGTTTAAACAGAATTTTCCTCGGTTTACAATGGTTGTCCACGTTTCCTCTTTCACAGTTTTGGATTCTGATTTTAATTGAGGGTACTTAGATGCTCCTGCATCAGGTTATTTCGATTTCATCAAAGGTCTTCCAAGGACAGTGAAGTAGCATGATTCTATTATGGTCGTGGTTGGCAAGTTGAGCAAGGTAGTTCACTTCATTCCAATAAAGACTACATATTCAGTCAGTGAGGTAGCACAGGTGTTCATCAGAGAGATAGTGAGACTACATGGTGTTCCAAAGAAGATTGTGTCGAACAGGGATGCAAAGTTCACTTCCAATTTTTGGAAGGAGCTATTTGCAGGCTTGATTACAGAGTTGGCCTTCAACACAACTTATCATCCACACACAGATGGTCACATAGAGAGGGTCAATAGGATCTTGGAGCATATGTTGAGGATGTACATAATGCACCAAAAAATGAAAAGGGAGGAATATCTTCCATTAGTTGAGTTCGCATACAATAATGGTTATCAGGAGTCCTTGAGGATGAGTCCTTTCAAGGCATTGAATGGACAGAGTTGTAACACTCCCATCAGCTGGAGTGATCCAGTGAACATGGTACTTATTGGACAGGACATGTTGACAGACATGGAGCAAGAAATGAAGGTTATAAAGAAGAATCTCAAGGCAGCATAGGGTGTTCAAAGAGTTTCAGGTTGGGGAGCATGTGTATTTGCGTATCAAGCCCAAGAAAATCTCTTTGAGGATTAGTTCATGTGCCAAGCTGGCACCACAATATTGTAGGCCTTTTGAGATCCTTGAGAGGATTGGACTAGTGGCATATCAACTTGCACTACCTCCAACAATGAAAGTCCATGATGTTTTCCATATTTCATTGCTTAAGAAGTGTAGAAAGGATGTTGATCATGTTATTGATTGGTCTATATTGCAGGTGGAGAAGAAGGAGAGTTCCAGTCGGAGCCTCAGTACATATTGTAGGGGAAACATCTTATGCTCAAGAACAGAGCCATAAAGCAAGTTAAAGTGCAGTGGAAGCACTTTGGGCCTGAAGAAGCTACATAGGAGATGGCAGATTAGATGAGGGCCCTATATCCTTCATTGCTTGTTGGTTGAGGCAAAGCAGTTTTGGTTTGATGTTGGTTTATGCTTGGCATGTGTGTTTTTGATGTTTTAATATATTTATATGTATATGTGTATGGATGTAAATACCACCATGAGCCAAGTTATAAAGCTCCAATAAGTGGTATGGTTATTATCTTGTCATGTTGTCATGATGTTTTTCTTTTGAGCAGGCTCTTGATTATAAATATTGCAACGAGCTAATTTATAAAGCTCCATAGGCATTATGTTTGCTTTTCAGTGGTTTTGTTGAGGCCTTGGTTTGGTTTAACACTGAGTACGGTGTTCCCCGAGGGGTAGGGTTCTATAACAACCCTGGTGAAAAGTTCATGTAATAAAAGATAATAAAGTCAAAATAAGACCACGTTAAGGGACACTTATTACAATTTGAGTGTTGGGCAAAGATATCCTAGTGGGCATCACTGGATGTGTGTTTTTGGCTAAGGAAAATTGGAAAAGGCTAAGGAAAATGCATTAAAAGGAAAAAAGACATTTTTGACGTTTATTTATGAAAATAAAAGAAATTAGGAGAAAAGGAAGGTAAAAGGTCACATGTTTCATGTGGGGAGGAAATTGAAGGAAAATAATGGAAAATAAAGAAATAAGAGGCCTCATGCATAAAAGGGATTATGAGGATCAGTTCATGGCTTTTGTCAAGTTCAATTTTGGAGCTCTCTCATTATTCTCTCTCTCTCTCTCATTCTCTTGGGCACTTAGAGTTTTCTTTGAGCACTCTAGTTTGGAGCAAGGAAAGGAAAAGCAAGCAAGGATCAAGGAAAGGAAAGCAGGAATCAAGCAGCTTCAACATGAATACTTGTAGGTAACCTTTTGCATGTGTGATTTCCTAGGTGGTTTGGACATGCATGGCTTTGCATGTTGGTGTATGGTTCTCTTGTTGTCGGTGGCATGGTTTTGCGGGTTATGACAGTGGATTTTAGCGTAGCCTAGCCTTTTTTCGGATGTCATGGTATGTTGGGATGTTTATTTCGGTTTCAGAACTTTTGAATTTTAGGATGGATTTCAGAATCCGTGGTGTAGGTGGTCTCAAGGTTCATTCCAAAAGGCCTAGGAATATCTTGACTGGTTTTGGCAAGACACACGATAAATACTGAGGGAGAAATGTCAATTTAGGGCCTAGTGATCAAGGTTTGGATTGCAGTAAATCTTGAGAGACAAGAAGATGGGAAATTCCTCAAGGATAGTGATGGATTCTGGATGGCATCCCAAGTTCTGTTTGGTTGTCATCTGAGCACCAGTTTTGGTGCGATCACAATTAGATGAGGGTGGAGGTGGTTTAACCTATGGATTCCCTTGGTTGTTCTTGAATTGGTTGTTCTATGAGATCCCACATTCATTCTTGGAATATGGCACAGGGGTGAGTGGATGAAAAAGATATTTGGTTCAACCATGTCTATTGTTAAGAAACCAACTCACAAAAAGATAGAAAAGAAAGATCAACGCCTTAGAAATCAACCTCTTCGAGGGGGAAGCCTCCTTTACATTACAGAAATGAACAATTATTGGATGATACAAATGAAAATACCTCCTTTTTATATATAGGAGTCTAAGGGGTCATAATATAATTAGAGCTGACATAAAAATAATAATGTAAGGGCACAATAATAACAATAGTGGGTTTCTATGGGGCATAATAATAACAATATGGGGACTACATGGGCACAAAAATATAATAAGGGGGTTGCATTAATAACAATAAGTGGTTACACTAGTAGTATCAGGACCTAACATACCCCTCTCCTTAAAAAAGTGTTGTCCTCAACACTTGAGTAGTTCTGGATGCTTCTGTATAAAATCATCGTTCTCCCATGTGGAATCTTTTGCGGGCAAGTTCTTCCACTTAATGAGATACTTTGAAATTGATCGGTTTCGTAGTTGTCGGGTTCTTGTTTCCGCGAATGCTTCAGGTTCCAATATGATTTTTCCTTCCTCACCAAGTTTCGACAATATTGTTTGAATTGGCTACTTGTCACCTATAACCTTCTTTAAGCATGAAACATGGAAAACTAGGGGCACTCGAGAAGATGCAAGAAGCTCCAATTTATATGCCATAGTACCAATCTTTTTTCAACACCTTGTAAGGACCATACTACTTTGGTGATAATTTATTATCCTTCTTAGCTTGCTTGAGGAACATTTGTTTGTATGGTTGTATTTGTAAAAATTCTTAGTCGCCTATATCAAAACTTCTTTCACTGCGATGTTGATCTGTCTGTTGTTTCATTTGATTCTGCACGAAAGTGAGGTTATCCTTTTTCTTATTGATATGTCCTTCTATCTTGAGAGTTTGAGGAGTGGTAATTCCTGCCAATGCATTACAAGATATGGTCGAATTCATTTCTTCTTTCTATGGGGTTGGTTCCTGGTATATATCCTCTTCTTTTGATGTTTCTTGATCCTTTTCTTCCTCCTCTTCACAATCAATGTAAAATAATTTATTTTATAGCATACTTATGACCTTTAGTGTATTTTCCATCACAACTGTAACAAAGGTCATTTTCTCCTTTTTCTTCCAATTGTTTTGGTGTCAACCTTGTAGGTTGTGGAAGGCTAGGAGCAACAACACTTCCATCTTTATATTTGTGAGTGGTAGGATTTATTGTTGCCATAATTTTTCTTTCAATTTTTATTTCTAGCCTGAATGCCTTCTCCAATGAATCAGGTTCCTAAAGACGAACCTCATGTTGAATGTTATCCTTTAAAGTCCCTACGAAGACATTAATACTCTTCTTCTCTGGAATATCATTTACCCTTATATTCAATTTTTGGAAGTCCTCAATGTGCTCTGCCATTGAACCCTTTTGTTTGAGATTTATCAATTGGCTAAACAAGGTGTTTCACTTTGTATCCTCATAATTTTATATCATTTCCTCTGTGAAAATTGACCAAGTGACAAGTTGTTTACAAGAAAAAAGCCCTTTATACCATAAAAATTGATTCTGATCTAAATATAAAGATGCAATATGTACCTTTTGTAACAGTTGTACACCATGTAGATCAAAATATTGTTCCATCTGTAGTACCCAATTTACCGGATCCTTGCCATCAAACTTATCCAATTTACCAGATCCTTGCCATCAAACTTCCTCATATCACTTTTTCTTGATTTTGCAAGCTTGATCTTGAAATGACTGTAACTCTCTAATTTTGGATCTCCAATTTCTGAAATTGCACCTTATGGTAGCTCTCTGCATCCTCTTTCTAACCCCACTAGTCTAATCAATATTGGATTCTTCAAGAAAGAGTTATGTGAAATCTCTTATGATGACCTGATTATAGACTGGTCCAGTAGATAAAAATTGTACAAAGTGCCACATGTCATTGTTTCAACCTTCAGACATGAAAACAATACACAGAAACGTACAATCCATCCTCTTTTTGTAACTTCTTACGAAATTTCAATCTAATGCCTAGAGAGAAAGTTACGACGATTTTCCCAAGGTCACCTGTTTGGGATGTAATTCGGGAGCCTGCAGAAACCCTAAATGTCTTGGACCATATCTCTGAAAATATAGTGAAACAAGACCTGAAATTCGGGCCAGATTCACCAAGATTTCAGCTCAAATGGGTTGTAATTTCAGAGTCTGAACCTTCGTAGAAAAAGAATTATAGCGAAAATGTCGCGATGACTTGTTTGAGATGGAATTCTAGAGCTTGCAAAAACTCTAACTTCCTCAGATCATATCTCCGAAACTATAGCGAGAAAAGATCTAAAATTCATACCCTAGGTTTAGAAAGATTTCAGCTCAAATGGGTTTTTTTTAGCTTCTGAAACTTCGTAGAAAAAAAGTTATATTGAAAATGCCACGATGACCTGTTTGGAGCAGTGAACCCTCGAATCCAAAGCTCTGCTACCAAAAGTTATGAAACCAACTCACAAAAAGATAGAAAAGAAAGATCAATGCCTTAGAAATCAGCCTCTTCAAGGGGGCAACCTCCTTTACATTACACAAATGAATAATTCTTGGATGATACAAATTACAAGACCTCCTTTATATATATAGGAGTCTGAGGGGTCATAATATAATTAGAGTTGACAGAACAATAATAATGTAAGGGCACATCAATAACAATAGTGGGCTTCTATGGGAAAAAATAATAACAATATAGGGACTACATGGGCACAACAATTTAATAATGGGGTTGCACTAATAACAATTAGGGGTTACACTAGTAGTATAGGGACCTAGCATCTATGGTTAGGTGGTACGTGGAAGTCCCGAACCTGGTCGAATTTGCCTATGATTAATAAACTTAAGTTCTCTCACTTTTGCGTTGATTTATATGTGGATTTAATGGTCTCTGATATTAATATGGTTTTATGCTGGTCATAAGCATGTTTAAATGTCTAGTTGATGTCATGGTTATTTCATATATTTACTTGTAACTATTAAATGGATGGATGCAAGACCTAATTGATGATTTAGTAGTTCAATGGAGAAGGAGTTGATCCTTCTGGTTATGTTTCATAATTTTTTTTAGTCACTTATGCTATGTCTTGTATCTTAGACCTGTAGGTTGCATTGATGCCAAGTGTTTGACAAAATGTAAGGGCACAACAATAACAATAGTGGGCTTCTATGGGGAAAAATAATAACAATATAGGGACTACATGGGCACAACAATATAATAAGGGGGTTGCACTAATAACAATAAAGGGTTACACTAGTAGTGTAGGGACCTAATATCTATGGTCGGGTGGTACGTGGAAGTCTCGAACCTAGTTGAATTTGCCTATGATTAATAAACCTAAGTTATCTCATTTTTGCACTAATTTATATGTGGATTTAATGGTTTTCATATCGCTGATATTTATATGGCTTTATGCTGGTTATAAGCATGGTTGATGTCATGGTTATTTCATATATTTACTTGTAACTGTTAAAGGGATGGATGCAAGACCTAATTGATGATGTAGTAGTTCAATGGAGAAGGAGGTGATTCATCTAGTTATGTTTCATAATTTATTTTAGTCATTTATGCTATGTCTTGTACCCAAGACATGTAGGTTGCGTTGATGCCAAGTGTTGGACAGAATGTCAATCCCGGTTGGGGATGCTCAAGTCTATACGTGAGGGTGATTTTTGATTGATTGTTGTTATTATGTTTTTAATGAATTCTGGAAGTTACAACAAGTTTTGGGCAGAGGTCGAGATTATGGGCTAGAAAAGTGGCTTAAATCTCGGGGTCGCTGGTACAAAATTAAAATTTTGGTACACAGCCATTGGCAGGTTGGCCTGTGATAGTGACATTAGGTTGTTGGTTGCTCCCTTGCCCATAGCATGAGAGTGACTATGAACTAAGAGTTGCAGGATAGCAATGAGACCCGGGGGAAGGTTGTCTGAGTGGTTGACTTGTCTCCTCAGGGTTTTTTGTATGATGTTGGATGACTGTATGTGACATTCTGTCGATTCCACTTCCTTAAGGTGACGCAGGAGGTCGAATATGATTGTAGTAGCATCTCTCATGTTTACCCTAGTTGGCATGGTTACTTTGGGTAGAACTAGGAGGGGATGTTACAGAGCATGGGTGAAGTTTTTGCGGTTGTCAATTGAATTTTCGTCAATTGAGGTTTTTCAGGGAATAAGCAATTTCCTTGGAAAATACATTGAGGATATGAGCTACATGATGTTGGGTATAATGTTTGTATCATGATTTTTTTTGGATTGTACCTAAGGTTGTGGTTATGGTAACTTAAAAAGAGCTCCAATTGGCATGCTTAGTAGTGAGACTATTTTCAGGTGCCTTTCTGTTATGTAACTAGCTCAAGAAAAAGATAGAAAAGATAGATCAACGCCTTAGAATTCAGCCTCTTCAAGGGGGCAACCTCCTTTACATTACATAAATGAACAATTCTTGGATGATTCAAATGTAAAAACCTCCTTTCTATATATAGGAGTCTAAGGAGTCACAATATAACCCAGCCGACCTAACAATAATAATATAAAGGCACAAAAATAACAATAAACGGATTCTATGGGGCACATTAATAACAATATGGGGACAAAAAGGGTACAACGATATTAATAAGGGATACAACTACAATAGTAATGGAGTAATCACT
>APFE030607520.1:80187-112650 GCA_000404065.3 Pinus taeda
ATGGAAAACTGGGTGAAATCGAGAAGCTGCAGGAAGCTCCAATTTGTATGCCATAGTACCAATCTTTTGCAACACCTTGTACGGACCATAATACTTTGGTGATAATTTATTATCCTTCTTAGCTTGCTTGAGGGACATTTTCTTATATGGTTGTAGCCATAAGAATACCCAATCACCTACATCAAAACTTCTTACGCTACGATGTTGATCTACCTGTTGTTTCATTCTATTATGTGCCAACACGAGGTTATCCTTTAAGAGTTGGAGGACGTTGTTGATGTTCGATGTGATGTTCCACTACCTGAACCTTAGAATTTTCTCTTAAATACGATGTGATGGATGGTGGCTGATATCCATAAAGTTCCATAAATGGGGTCATTTGTTTTGCTATATGGAAGGAAGTGTTATACCACCATTTAGCCAGAGGCAACCATTTGACCCATTGTGTCTGATTATCAGATACAAAGCAGCGAAGATATCCTTCCAAACATTTGTTTACTATCTCAGTTTTCCCATCAGATTGAGGATGATAAGATGAGCTATGAGCTAAGTGAGTACCAAGACAAGAAAATTATTCTGTCCAAAAATTTCCAGTGAAAATGGGATCTCTGTCACTTTTACAATAATCTTTGGATTTACATGTAGCTTTTGAATTGTTTCCATAAATGCCGTGGAAATTGTACTGGCTTTAAATGATGTGATAATGCACAAAAGTGTGCATACTTGGTAAGTCTGTCAACTACCACCATGATGACACTCTTTCCCTCAGACTTGGGTAAACCTGTGATAAAATCCATTGAAACCTCCTCCCAACGTTGGCTTGGAATGGATAAAGGTTGTAATAGACACGGTGTCTTAATTGTTTCAACTTTATTTTGTTGGCAAACCAAACATTCCGCCACAAACTTTTGAATATCTAATTTAAGGCCATCCCAAAAAAATTCTTTCTTAACCCTGTGGTAAGTTTTTAAAAATCCTGAGTGCCCTCCTAAGGGAGAAGTTTGCAATTCCATAAGAATCTTTTGTTTTACCTGGGAATTCTTACCGAGGTATAAGCGATCTTTGTACCATAACGAATCTTTTCCAGCTAAATGTATTAGACGCACTGGAATCTTGTTGTAGCTTTCGAATAAGTGCCCACAGTTCTTCGTCATTCTTCCATTCCTCCCTTGCTTCATTTATCCAATCTGGTTGGATAATAGAAATGGCACACAACAATGCTTCCACATCCTCATCCTTTCTTGAGAGTGCATCTGCCACCCCATTTTGCTTCCCTTTTTTGTAGATGATTTCAAAGTCATAACCCAACATCTTTGTGACCCACTTTTGTTGCTCTTCAGAGGATAATCTTTGTTCTAAAAAGTGTTTAAGGCTATCAGGATCCATTTTTACCTTGAAGTGTCTTCCCATTAGGTAGGGTCGCCATTTCTTAAGTGCATGGAGTATTGCCAACATTTCCTTCTCATAAATAGCTTTGTGTAAAAAATTTCCCTTGATTGGACGACTTTTAAAAGCAATGGGTCTTTCATCTTGCATTAAAATAACACCAATTCCATTTCCTGAAGCATCACATTCCACAATAAAGGTTTGTTGTGAAGTCCGATGTAGCTAAGACCGTGCTTGGCACATTGCCTCTTTCAGATGTTCAAAGGCCTTCGTTGCTTCCGGAGTCCATGAAAATGCATCTTTCTTCAATAATGTTGTTAGAGGTGCTGCTATTCTCCCATAATTCTTAACAAACTTGCGATAATACCCTGTCAACCCGAGAAATCCTCGCAGATGCTTTATGGATGTGGGGATTCTCCATTCCTTAATGGCTTTAATTTTGCTAGGGTCTACCTTAACTCCTTCATGAGATACAATATGACCCAGATATTCCACCTCTTTTACTCCAAAGAAACATTTGGATCTTTTTTGCATATAATTGTTTTTCCTCCAATAGTTGTAGCACCCTGTCAACATGTTCAACATGATCCTTCCAAGACTTGCTGTAGATTAGTATATCATCAAAAAATACTAACACAAACTTTCTAAGGAATGGTTTGAAAATTGAATTCATCAAACTTGAAATGTTGAAGGTGCATTGGTAAGGCCAAAAGGCATGACCAAAAATTCATAATGACCCTCATGAGTTCTAAATGTTGTTTTCAGAATGTCTTCAATCTTTATTCTGATTTGATGATATCCTGAACGAAGATCCAACTTGGTGAAGTAAATTGATCCATGCAATTCATCCAGTAATTCATCAATGACAGGAATGGGAAACTTATCTTTAATAGTGAGCTTGTTGAGCTCCCTATAATCCGGACACATGCGCCATGATCCATCCTTCTTGTGCACCAATACTACTGGAGCAGAGAAAGAACTTTGACTCGGTTGAATTATACCAGCCTCTAGCATTCTGCAACCATACGTTCTCAATTTCACTCTTTTGGACATAGGGATATCTTTACGGCTTGATGTTTGGAGGAACACTTCCTGGAATCAGATGAATAGCATGATCACAATCACGAACAGGTGGGAGACCTTTAGGAGTCTCAAATAACTTGGAATGATTATCCAAGACTTTTTGGAGATCTGGAGAAATAGATGATTCCAATGTGGAAAAATCTAGCGAACATAATTGTGCAATTACACCTCTTCGTTCCTTTTTAAAAAGCTTTGTCATACCATTAGAGCTAATTATCTTTCCTGGTTTCCCTGCAATACCCTTAATTCAACTTCCTTTCCTTCCACAGAAAATTTCATGAAAAGTTCTTGAAAATTAAAAGCTATTGTACCCAAGGATTGTAGCCATTGGACTCCTAGTACAACATCAGCACCTCCATTGGAATGGAAAGCATTGGGCTAGTCAATACATATTCTCCCATGGATAGCTTGATATTATGAAACTTTCCAAAGCAATTTATTGTTCCTCCATTTGCAACCATCACTTGACACTCTGGTGCCGGATATAAGAAGCAATTCAATTCTTTTGCTACCTTACAATGAATAAAATTGTGAGTACTTCCTGAATCAATCAACACGATTACCTTTTTCTTCTTGATTTGTCCTTCTATCGTGATGGTTTGAGGAGTGGTAATTCCCACCAATGCATTACAACATATCATCGGATTCATTTTTCTTCATCTAGGCTTTGTTCCTGGAGTATATCCTCTTCTTTGACCTTTCTTGCTCCTTTTCTTCTTCCTCTTCACAATCTATGTAGAATAATTTCTTCTCAGCACACTTATGACCTTTAGTGTATTTCACAACTGTAACAAATCCATTTTGCTCTTTTTTCTTCCAATTGTTGTGGTGTCAACCTTATAGGTTGTGGAAGACTAGGGGCAACAAACTTCCATCTTTATAGTTGTGAGTGGTATGCTTCCTGGTTACCATAATTTTGCTTTCCATTTTTCTTGCTAACCTGAATGCCTTCTCTAATGAATCAGGTTCCCAAAGGCAAACATCATGTTGGATATTATCCTTTAAAGACCCTATGAAGACATCAATCCTATCCTCCTTTGGAATATCTTTTACCCTTATGTTCAATTTTTGGAACTCCTCAATGTGCTCCATTATTGAACCCTGTTGTTTGAGACTTATCAATTGACTCAAAAAAGTGTTGCTTTTTGTATCCTCATAATGTGCTATCAATTCTTCTGTAAAAATTTCTCAAGTGATAAATTTTTTACGAGAGAAAAGCCATTGATACCATAAAAACTGATTTGGTTCCAAATACAAAGTTGCAATACATACCTTTTTTGTGTTTTGCACAATATTGAGATCGAAAAATTGCTCCATCTGTAATATCCATGTTGTGGGATCCTTGCCATGAAACTTCCTCATATCGATTTTTGGAATATGGTGGGTCTTCGATCCAACATTACAGTCTATGTAATCATGATTAACATTTCTTTTGTTGTCATCATGAGTTTCCTTTACTACCCTTTCACCATTAGTGACCATTTCTTGTAGCAACTTATTCATATTTATCTTCAATTCGTCCATGTCTGTCTTCAAATCTATCTTCAAATCATCCATCTTAGATTCTACGCCTTCTTTAAACCATCCATCTTAGCTTCGACATCTTTTATTTAAACCATCCATCTTAGATTTCTGTTCCTTTTTGTGCAAGTGACAATTGTTGCACTTGGTCTCGTAATTTTGATATATCATGTTGCATTTCTTCCTCTTCTTCATGGGTCATGCTAGAGCTTTCAGGTTGCCTACTAGGTGTTTGCATTTTCTTTCTTCGGGGCATTAATTGCCAATAATAATGGTTTACTATTCCCTTTGAATTCCTTCAAACTAATTTTTCAAACCAATCTTATGCAAAAAAATTTAAAAAAACTACACACGTTTTTTCACTTTGTAGGAGCCTGATATTAAATCTGATGTATCTCTGTAATTTCAGATCATCCAGCTCTAAAATTACAATTTGTGGTAGCCCTCTGTGTCCTCTTTCCAATGCCACTAGTCTGATCCAAATTGGATTCTCCAAGAAAGGGTTATATGAAATCTCCCACAGTGACCTGATTATAGACTAGTTCAGTAGAGCGAACTTGTATGACGTGCCACAAGTCACTGTTTCGACCTTTAGCTCTGAAAAATATATAGAAGAAACTACAGTCCGTATTCTTTCTACTCCTTCTTACGAAATTTCAATCCAATGCTCAGAGAAAAAGTTATGACGATTTTCCCCAGGTCACCTGTTTGGAATGTAATTTAGGAGTTCGAAAAAATCCTAACTTCCTCAGATCATATCTCCACAAATATAGCGCAAAAAACTATGAAATTCAGACCCGATATTTAACGCGATGTCTTCTCAAATGGGTTTTTTTTTCAACTTCTGAAACATCGCAGAAAAAAAGCTATAGCGAAAATGCCATGATGACCTGTTTGGAGCAGCGAAACCCTAGAATCCAAAGCTCTGATACCAAATGTTATGTAACCAGATCAAGAAAAAGATAGATCAATGCCTTAGAATTTAGCCTCTTCGAGGGGACAACCTCCTTTACATTACATAAATGAACAATTCTTGGATGATTCAAACGACAATACCTCCTTTCTATATATAGGAGTCTAAGGAGTCACAATATAACCCAAGCGACCTAACAATAATAATATAAAGCCACAAAAATAACAATAGAGGGATTCTATGGGGCACTGGAATAACAAGATGGGGAAAATAGGGGCACAACAATATTAATAAGGGGTATAACTACAATAGTAATGGGGTAATCACTAGTATTATTGGGACCCAACACTTTCAAATGTGTTAGATGTATAATTATGGCCATTTGGTTGTTGATTGTAAGTTTCCCTTTCAAAGAAGGATTTCAGTTAGAAATTTTTATGATAAAGATAAGGAGTGTAATATTCCTAATAGGAAAATACGGGAAATAATAAAGGTTATGAACTTAGTACAAATTGCAATCTCAAAAACATGCAAGCACATGAATTAAACACCTTAAATATGAACCAAGCTCTTAGTGATTTTATTAATATGAGAAAAATGGTTACAATAGATGGTAATTGTAGAATCTGGGCTTGCTACAAGCAAATAAGGTAAAACTCATGTGATAATAATTAAGCCTAAGTGTTGTAGAAGCTCCTCCCCAATTTATGTGTTGACCCAATAAATGTTTGGTTCTGCCAAATAAGAAATGGAAAATTTGCCCTCATAAGTGCTCAAAATTTTTTGATAATTAACTGGTGCACTTTCTCAACAAGGCCAACAAAACCCAGAAAGGAATTGGCCCCAAACCAACTCTCTAGGAAACCCACAAAGTGGTGCAAATTGTCAGTTGACTAGTAAAACACATTGTTGAAAGAAAGTGGATTTCTGGTTGAATATTATCTGAATCACGTTGAAAATGCAACCATAGACTTCGCTCCAAATACCCTCAAAAAACCAAAAAAAAAATTGGGTTGATTCTGAGTGACGAGAGAGCCCACCAAATAGTGTGAGTGGCCCTCCTACTAGCCACATGCACTACTGAGAAATAATGCTCTAGAAAGTCCCAAATCCTCTGCATAATGCCACTAAAATTCCACACAAAATCCCCTTTGGAATCTACCTTATCCTCCATCAGTTCTCCTTCAAATATCAGTTTCCCTCTGTTGGAATCACGATTGTAATTACACCAAAACCCGCAGGCATTAGTAAACGAACATATCACTAGAGTTAACAGATACATGAGAGGCGATTAAGAAATGTCGCAAAACACATGGGGAGCGTTGGATTATCCAATGCCCAACAATATCCCCCCCTAGCATGAGCATGTTGTGTTTCGAACTCGAGACCTTTGGCTCTGATACCACTCGTTGGAATCATGATTTTCGTTACACCAAAACCCACAAGTGTTAGTAAACGAATGCATCGCCAGAGTTAATGAATCCATGAGAGGTGGTTAAGCCATGTCACAAAACACACGTGGACTGTTGGATTATCCAATTCCCAACACCCTCTTCCCCTATGTAATCTTTCTCTAGTGAGCTATGCACACTACCAAAATAGAGAAATTTAGCCCACCAAATGGCCAAGACTTTTGCCTTGCAAAACGCTACCAAAACTCTAGTCTTAGGGTACGAAATCTCTATGAAAAACACCGAATCTCTTGATTCATTATATCTAAAGAATTTTGAGCTCCACAAACTACCTCTACGCCCAGGAAGTGCGCAAAACTGGGTGAACACTTTCAATAAAGCTCTATGGAAATCTTGAATTGGACTCCCCAAATTTTCTCACTAGGGAGACACTCGAAGTTCTCTGAAATGAGGGTGGAATTCCACTGAAAACTCCTGTGCTAAAAAACCCTTCTCTTCTTGTGCTAAACAACTCTAAGAGAAGATGTAATATGAATTGTAAGAGTCAAAAGGTGATCCACAAAATGAGTCCCTCTTTTATATTTTCTCTCCATCCTTCTAGACTCTTTTTAATTTAATTTTATTGGTGGGGGCCATTTTCCTTAGTTACCTTTTCCACCATTTTAATAAAGTAATAGTTTTCTGCCAATCTGAAATAAAATAATACTTTCCACCTTTCTCCAAAATATTAGTTTCCCCTTTTAATTAATATTACCAAAATTGGTCAAAGTTCCCATGCTCACAAAATTGGGGATATTACAATCCTCCCTGCCAAAAATTGCTTGTCCTCAAGCAATGCTCGAACAAGCACTTTCTCTATCAGATAACCCAAATGGCTACTACAAACAATACCGAGGTCCCAAATTTGTCATTGAGTCATCCCTATCCTCGACACTATCCTGTCATGAAGGAGTCCCTCGATACCAGGGTCCCAAGCCATCTTGATTAACGTGAAGCACCCCTTGCTCCACTCACTTCCCAACCTCGTATGGACACACGAAGCCCTTTGTATATTGTTAGTAAGTAGAGCATCATGATAATATAAAGCCTTGATAAACTCATTGTTCAAATTCTCTATTGATTCATTCAACTCATGCACTCCAAGGGTGGACACCTGATGATACAATCCAACCCTAGTGGAGATGAATCATTGCCTGCATGAGCTTCTCCTGATATGATCCTGTTGACCACCTGCCATGTTGATGAAGTCCCCCATGCCATTAGCAAGTCATTAAATCCCAATGGAAGATCTGAGTTACCTTCCCCTGTAGCAGCTAACTCATCCCTAAAGGTTGTTGAGCTGTCAAGTACTATGATGCCTGGGTCCCGTGCTAGTCTCATAACGAAACTGTCACATCGACCCTGCAACACTCTAGTCATGATTGATCACCTAATATGCTCATACCAGCAACTCCTCTCATGTAACTATCGACCATAATATATGTGATGATTGACGTTATGCCCAACTTGTTGTGGTGCAGGTAAATTCTTAGTGCAGACACAAACAATTCCTTTAGCGAGAGAGAGCGGGTCTAGCCACAAACAAACAATCTATGGAAAATATCCTTAAGTCTTTCGTTTCCTTCCTTCGAATACCTGAAACAAGCAAACAAATAGCAAACAACAAACGTGATAGCATACAAATTGTATTCAACCTACTTAACAAGTCAAGGAACATTAAGCCATAAAGTTGTAAGATAACACTTCAGGTAGGAAATCAATCAATAGTTGTATTCATATAAATTCAAAAAGAGAATACAACCAATGCCTTGACGTTGTTGGTCTCCTCCGACGTATCTGGGTTCCCACACTTCTGTTAGCATCTCATGGATAACCCCAACAATGGAATTTTTAAGGCTTGTTCCCTTTAGTCCCAAACCAAACCAAACACACTATTCTCCCTCCAACATAAACTAGAGAGCTACAAGCTATAATATCTTATTGGTTATTCAAGCTCCAAAAATACTAAGACTGAAAACTACATCCAAAAACTAGTTCAGCTTGGGAAAGGAGGGGCTTATGTAGCTTTGATGGAGGGGAGATGGTTCCTCTTATCATGGGAGAGGCCTTATCTCTTGGGTTTGTTCCATCCTAATATGGTGAAGGAACCCAAACTAAATTCCTTGGCTCCATCCAGCCCAACCATTTACCCAACTTTCGTTACGAAGCTTCTAGACATGGAAGCTTCGACTCCATATTTAAAAAACTTTCCAAAAGAGGATCAGCGTGACTGAGACAAGGCTCAGTAGCGCTAATCGGCACTAGTCCTAGTGTTAAACTCTATAGATCAGCACGAGGGATGAACTGGTCATTAGCGTTGGTCTTGTAAACTGGGGTAAAAGGAAGATTCTTGGGAAATGATACAAAAGGGAAATGTTCTGCTCATGAAGAGGGACATAATGGGAGTTTCTTTACGACGAGAAAACACATGAGGGTCACTATAGAGGTCCTCTGGGATTGTGGAACGAGGAGTACAGGGATAGTGACAAAATGTTGTGTAACAAATGCCCCCTAGAGCATGAAGGCCGAATTAGAGTGAGGGGTGAAATTCTTTACAAGTAGATGTGGGGAACCAGAGTCCGTCATCAAAAAACCTGTAAACAAGCATACATGTACATATTTGAAATCTGATAGTCATGTCTGATAAACATGAGAGGCATATAACAATACATGAATCCATGGTATAGGTGCAACTATCCATCAAGAAAAAGATCATGTGCATGGATCCTCGGCATGGACGCAACCATCTGACTGGAGGGATCATATGAAATAAATCCACAGCATGGGCGCAACCATCCGCCTAAAGAAGCATGTATATAATCATGAATGACTCATTACTCCTCGCAACCTAGACTTTTGTAATCTAAGCCCAGGGTCTTGCGCTCCACCATGACCCGATCAAAGCACAAATTCTAACATGTGAATAAATGTATTGAAGTTGAACATGTTAGAAAGTCGCTTGATTATGGTCAATGATGTGAACCATTAACAAGCGTGGGAGAAACCACCAATAATGACAATGGCTCTCAAGGTACCAGCGACACAAGTCACAAGGTGTGAATAAGGAACTGAAGTTGAACACCCGTGAAATCATTCATTCGAAAGCTAATGATGAGAACCTGTCATCAAGTGTGAAGAACTTGCCATTGAGGCATGCAAGATCTAAGGTACTAGAAAGGAGTTTCTAGATCAACTTCCTGGATAATGAGTTGAAGTCGACAGGAAGCGATCCATCGAAGGAAGGTCATAATGGATCCTTCATCATCAACACGAAACGAGAACATAATGAATGAGAGTAATCCAAGATGATCAGACAATATACCAGTAGGAATACTTCTCTTGAACATATGGGTGACACGACTCCGGATTTTGGCAGCATTTGACATCATAGGATCAAAGGTCATGGTGACGTGGGAGAGATCATATGAGAGGTGTAAAATGGATAAATCAGAACCCAGGGAGGTAAGTGACAGAGTGAGGATGTCCCAAAACCCGACACGAAAAGTAGATGAGTGTCAATTTTCAAGGGCGACAAGCTTCCTCAAATGAATACAACTAATGAAATACTTCCAATTTCCCCCCACCATTTCTGGCGAGTAGCCCAATTATTTTTACACAAGCTTGATGGGGATAGAATATGCTTGTAATATAAGTCCATCCTTCGAATGGATTCATCCTAGTAAGTTTTACGAGCCCTAGGAAGGAGTAGCTTGGTCTCGTCATAATGACAAGTCCTATGTCGCTTAATTTTTTTAACGAGTTTGACAAAGGTGAAACTCGATATCTTTTTCATGTTTAGAGAGTTTGAAAAAGACATGGAAAAGAACACTCCAAAAGGTCCCTTTTTGTACATTTGTGTCTCTCAAGCCCGAAAAGGTAGAAAACAATACTCGGGAGAACCACTTGACCATGTCAGCCAAGGAGTACCATTTTTTCGTAAATAGTTTATCCCAACCCGAAAAAGGGGTAAACATACACTAGGTAAAGGACATTTCATAGCCTTTAACGAGTTCAAAAATGACAAGTGCTCGACAATTTTTTCCTGTTTTAAGAGTCAGAAAAGAGCTGAAAACAAACCCCCCATTTTTATTCTCTTTAACGAGTCAAAAAGGGAAAAAATACTCAACAATATTTTCATCTTTTACGAGTCAGAAAAGAGCTTAAAGGTTACTCATCCTAGAGGAACGAGTGGTATAAAGGGTAGCAACTGGTTCCGACAATGGTGGAACTGCCCAAAACATGTAATGGTCAAAAGGTTGGCTAATAAAACCACTCATCGTTGCAGTCCCTCGAGGAAGGAAAAACAGCCAAGTGAAAGCATATGATTGGCCAAAGAGATGGTGGCGATGGAATGAAACAAACAAGGCTCATATAGCAGAAATTAGCTGATAAAAATGGCAATCATGAGATATAAATTGGGCATGGTTTCATTTTTACACAAGCTTGAACCATGGAGAACTCTGCTTGGATTTAGTTTCATGTTTACACAAGCTTGAAATGAAAAACTATGCTTTCTATAAGTTTGCATGCCCCCAACATAATGAATCAATCGAGGTACATGCCCTCCAAGCTTCATTTCAGTCAACTAGGTGGATGGAATGAAGGTTCACTTTTGAGATCTTGGAAAGACTCGACTGGGATTTTACAAGATCTTAATCAAAGACTTGATTTGGAAAAGGGATTTGCTTCATTTTTTAATGAGGTTGACACAACAAAATAACTATCCTCAAGACCCTTGTTTCATTTTTTTCACCAGCTTGACACAAGAGAAAGAACTATGCTCACACCCTTTGTTTCATTTTTTAATGAGGTTGACACAAGACCAGGAACTATCCTCATGATCCTTGTTTCATTTTTTAACGATCTTGACACAAGACAAGGAACTATGCTCATACATATGTTCATGGACCATAGGAGAACATGGCTCCCAAGAGGTCTTCACTAGACAGAAGAACCACACTCCGAGAGGAATACATGTCATTTGGTACCAAAGACAAATTAGGTTCCAATGCCCCCAATACATAATGTACAATACCATCTATGTGATCATCAGCAGATGTAGAGACAGAATGGGTAGCCACATAATTGACATGTGGCGAGGAAGGTACTGCTTGCAAACAAGAGTCGATAGGGGACAATGCTTGCAAAGGAGGTACTTGGTGACCAATGGATGACACTTGATCAATAGTCACAATTCTCCCTTCGTGTAGAAAACAAACCACATGGAAAAGTGAAGAAACAAGAGCTCCCATGACATAAACATAGTTGCATCCAAGGAGAAGATTTAAATATAATGGACCTTGGACTACCATCACGTCTATATAGATGGTCTTTCCTCCCAAAGTAATAGGGAACTTCAGAAGGACCCCTAAGGGTTGACTGGTTCTTCTGTTGAAAGCCAACAAATTCTAAGTGACATGCACAAGTTGTGGGGAACCCAAAGCTTTCCAAGTAGTTGAAGACATGATGCTAACAGATGCGCCTTCATCTAATATAGTGACATGTACTACCATATTATAGGCTTGTATTGTGATCTAGAAAGGCACATAAGATGGGAGGTGGAAAGAAATCAATTGACTCCAATCAAAAGAAACGACATAACTACTTGGTGGGGGTATCATATGATCACCCCCATGCCCTGCAAAAGAAGAAGGACTCTCCTGAACAACTAGGATGGGAGGGTCACTCTTGATTCATGAGAATATAAGAAGATGAGAAGAACATGAGTTGTATGATCACTACTCCCTTCGGCAATAGAGTGAACAACTGAAGGCAGAGCCAAGTCGACACTCTTTTCGACCAATGGTTGGTCAAGAACAGACACAAGAGAGTGATGCTCAGGAAGAGTAGGATGGGCAAGAGATGAATCCAAGTCAATCTCTTTACCAACTAGGAGAGGGTTAGAAGAAAGCCTCTGATAACCAACAAGAATTTGGGGTTGAGGAGCTGCAAGGTTTTCCAAAACTTTGGAAGCTTTATCCATAAGAGGACAAAGGTGAAGAAGATGCGCTCCTTCACATAACCTACAGGGGAATCTAATATTCCCTTTCTTCTTACGATTGCTAACTGAGGGTGCAACATCGACATGATCTCCAGATATCGATGGGGATGGTCGATCCAGATTTTGAGACCATACCTCTAAGACTCTGAGAATGCCAGGATGGTCATGAAGGAGATGGTCACCCTTACACAACTTGCAAGGGAATCTGACCTTCCATGGAGGAATAGAAGGTTTGTCTACGAGAGGTGCATTTGGAGTAACAACTGCACAGTTGGCCTCTGGCTTATCTATCTTCTTCTTCTTCTTCTTCTTCTTAGCCTCCTAGTTACTGGATTTAAAACTTTCACCAGGTGAAGTAGAAGAGGAGGGTTAAGAAATAGGGGAAGAAGGTGAGAAGTCAATCTTAGAATCAACATGATGTGGTTCAAATGAAGGAGATGGCTAGGCCGGGGTTGGGACACTTGGAACCACCGAGGTTGAAAATAACCAGATAGGTAAACCAATGGTTAAACCAGGGAGGTACAACATTGCCATATAACGAGCACCAACATTTCCAAAAGAAGGAAAAGGACCAGGATTCCCATCCGAGGGGAACCCTTGACTGGTAGACTCTAGGAATGTTTCCATTGGAATCAACCCTAAAGAATCACTAAGGAAGATAACTTTAACGAGGAATATTTAGTGGATAGTTAATTTTTAGACACTAAAACAAAACTTTGCCTTTTCATATTTTAAGAGTCGAGAAAAGGACAAAATGTGACTGTAGTCACTTTTAGAGTTAATGAGCTCGAAAGGACAAGTTCTTAGTGATCTTTTAAATTTAAAGAGTCAAAAAGACCAAAATGATTGCTCTAGATGATCTAGAAAAAAGGATTACTAGGTAACTTTGAACTGCAGAATACCTCCCGACGAACCAAGAAGTACAGGCAGGCAATCTCCTTCAATGTTGTGTTTGATGTATCACCTTTATAAGGCGGCAGACTTGGCTTCCTACGGACAAAGGATTGCAGACCTAGTGGGGACTCCCTTTATATACATGACGGTACGGGGAGCACAAGTCCATTCTATTGTTGTCTAGTGCCGAAGCAAACGACGGCTACTAGGTTTTAAGATGCCAGAACACGTCTCTAGCCTAGACCTCTAAATGTAAGTGTTAAGTTTCAATGCTTCCTTAGGTTAATTCAATGAATTTTAACAGTTGATCTTGAATTAGGTTTCAATTACAAGACCCCTACTGTTTTCAACTGAAAAGACTCCTACATGCAACTATATGAGAAAGAAAATCTTTGTCTTCGATGAAAGTTAACGCTAATTGAGAGATAGAGAACACACTATCAATGCAACAATCAAAGAATCAAATATTTCATTAATAAATATCCAAAATACACTGAATCTTCCTATCAATTGCACTTCAACTAGTCCTTTTAACAGTAAAGAGAATTAATTTCTTTTCGAATATAAAAGATGATCTGACTCTAGTCTTCAATGATGCTAGCTAATATAACATATTGATTCAACAAACTAGAATTATGTATTTTTCAATGGAATGATAACATGAATCTTTCACAAACACTTCAATGAAAAAATTTCAAAACAACCAACATCAATCAAATGGAAAGCACGAAAAGAGAATTCCTTCCAAACCAATGATGCAACGATTCAATGAAGAACAAGATGAGCAATGTAATTTATGCCTGAAAAGTGACGCTTAATCAAGAGAAGAACAAACGAAACTTTTCAAACTTGTTTAATTGAAATCAAAGCGATAAAAAGACTAAAAACGAAATGAAAGGAGCAACTTATCCAAGAACTTGACTTGCTGAGCACACAAACAGCTGAATGGATGACGACCTAGATGCCATAGGGCCACAAACCATCCAAAGGCTCAAAAAATCAAGTAAAAGAAGACAAACCAAACAAGCACACAAACCAAGCCAATGAAGCTTTCCAATGAGGGAGAACACAGGAAAAATGAGCTAAGAGGTAGAAACTAAGAGGGCAAGACACATTGGTTATGATCCAAGAGAAACCCTGATCTTCACCTACAGGAATCGAAACGACTGCCTAACTGAAAAATAACGTTGATCATCACGACTGGCGCGACTGGACAGACTACAACTAGCACTGATAGGCCTAACCAATGCGACCATTTGGCCAAAAAGAGTGTTAATGGGGGATTTCAGGAAAAAATAAAAAATTCCAAAAAGCCAAAACCAGACCTACCACTGTAAATTTCATAATCAGACTAGTAAACCAGGAAAAGCAGAGAAAAGTAAAGGGAAATGGTGATACTAGAAAAGTTCACACAAAACCATAAAATGACAATCAATCAAACAGAAGTATTGGCTCCCCAGTGGAGTCACCAATTTGTGGTGCAAGTAAATTCTCAGTGCGGACACAAACAATTCCTCTAGCCCGAGAGAGCAAGTCTAGCCACAAACAAACAATCTATGGAAAATCTCCTTAAGCTAGAATCAAATAAGAGGGCCTACCTCTTAGAATGTTATTCCACTTGGTGATGGTCCTACTTCCTTACTCCAACTATCTTTTGCTTCCTTCCTTTGAATACCTGAAATAAGCAAACAAACAACAAACGTGATAACACACAAATTGTATTCAACCTACTTAACAGGTCAAGGAACATTAAGCCATAAAGATGTAGATAACACTTCACATAGGAAATCAATCAATAGTTGTATTCATATAAATTCAGAAAGAGATTACAACCAATGCCTTGACATTTTTGGTCTCCTTTGACGTATCCGAGTTCCCACTTTTGTTAGCATCTCATGGATAACCCCAACAATGGAAGTTTTAAGGCTTCTTCCCTTTAGTCTCAAACCAAACCAAACACACTATTCTCCCTCCAACATAAACTAGAGAGCTACAAGCTATAATATCTTGTTGGCTATTCAAGCTCCAAAAATACTAAGACCGAAAACTACATCCAAAAACTAGTTTAGGGTGGGAAAGGAGGGGCTTGTATAGCTTTGATGGAGGGGAGATGGTTCCTCTTGTATAGCTTTGATGGATGGGAGATGGTTCCTCTTATCATGGGAGAGGCCTTATCTCTTGGGTTTGTTCCATCCTAATAGGGGAAAGGAACCCAAACTGACTTCCTCAGCTCCATCCAACCCAACCATTTACCGGACTTCTGTTACGAAGCTTCTAGACCTGGAAGCTTGGACTCCATATTTAAAAAATTTGCCAAAAGAGGATCGGTGCAATTGAGACAAGGCTCAGTAGTGCTGATCGACACTAGTCCCAGTGTTAAACTCGACAAATCGGCATGGGGGATGAACTGGTCATTAGCGTCAGTCTTGTAAACTGGGGTAAAAGGAAGATTCTTGGGAAATGATGCAAAAGGGAAATGTTATGCTCATGAAGAGGGACATAATGGGAGTTTCTTCATGATGGGAAAACACATGAGGGTCACTATAGAGGTCCTTCGGATCGTGGAATGAGGAGTACAGGGACAATGAAAAAATGTTGTGTAACACCTGCTCAAGTGACTCAGCAATGTCAGAGCATATCACTCCATGGATGACCCCAATCCTAAGTTAAAACCTGCCTCACCATATTATGAATACCTTGGTGATCCCCCATGTGTCAGCCTAAGAATGAAGCAGATCACCTGTTATCCTAACTATACTCACTAAGAAATGGAGTGTCCCACCAATCAACTGGATCCCTAGATCCCATAGCCACACTAGAGGTCCACAACTCCCAATCCTCACTGCCTGCTACAATGACATGTAGCTAACTATTAGGAATCCTTTATGCCTCGTCTCTAAACCATGTATGTATCCAACTGATGGACACCAAGCATCAAGAATTTGTCCCACGTATGATAAACTGTTATGCTCCTTCTGGAGCACACAATGAAATCTACTATCCTAGCTCTCGATGATGTACCTGGATACTGCCTGGAGCTTAGACATCCTCCTGCCAATAGGCCTACTATCCCTTTTACCTCATGTTCACATAACACCCCGGGTTGTCATGTCGATATTGCACCATGCAGATCACTCACAGTCACCTCCCTAAGCCTGCACCCATCAACTCATTCCCTGACCAAATGCCACCACCAAGAAGTCTCTCCCTAGATACTTTGTTTTCAAAAGAATTGTCTCAAGTGAGCCTCTCATGTCTTGTTTCTCATGATGAATGTATCAAGGGATAACATCCAACTCCTTGGTGGTTGAAAACAATGTCAAAGTGAGAGAGGCATGTGAGTCCCCGTGGATATCATCAAATAATGCTCATATGCGTCTTCATCGATCATAGGTGAACTATACCTAATTGCATGCCTGCCATCTCTATTGGGTAATTTCCCTGGTGGTAACACTCAAAAATCCCAATGGGAAGCATCACACATCACTACACACAGTCAAGAACCCCTGTGCTCCCCTACATAAGAACATGTATCTTTGTGCCCCTTGGTACATGACTGCACCCAGTTGCACACCTTTGTGCACTGCTAGACACCACTACTAGTTTCCATATCATCTTGAATCATATGGTATCCTTCTTATTACAAAGTAGCTATCACTCCATGTGAAACCTCGAGGTAGTGTGAATTTCTCCTACTTCATAGTGCAAGCCCACATAACACGACACCCCTCCATGCACCTTTAAGCTCCTCTGCAGAACACTGAACTCTATGGCATGACTTTATGCACCATTGAACACCTACACCAACTGCTACACCACCCAGCATCCTAGTCCATCCCACATGCAGGCATGCATCCGCTAATCTACTAGTGAATCCACTACATGCTAACAAAAATGATACTACTGTGCCTAGCCTCAGTAGCTCATGTGTCCAATATGCCTATAAGAGAGCATTGTTTCCATATAATGCCTTGACTGATGGAACATCCTCCGACTAGCCCCTGCCAGAGTATGTTGATCATCCTATAATCCCATGTACGCCTAAACCCTCGGACAACCTACGGAGTCTGTATGCCCCCTGTCAATCCAATTCGACACTAGTGTTGATGGAGAGTTGAAAGTGTGTGGGCGCTTAGTCACTTGATCCATTTCACTACTAATACCATCACTAAATAAGCCCATGTTATGACAAGGAATCCCACCTGGATCCTAACAATAATATGACCCTCGTACTCCTCTAGTAACCCACGACCCCTATTGAACTGTGCTCTTGGCCATTAATATATCCAGAAACCTAGCCGGCTCCACCGAATACCAACTCAATATCTCTCACCATCCAACCCTGCACATCTCATGTTGCCTCATCTCATTGGTGTGGTCAACACCTATAACCTGACTAGGTGACATGTCCTCTCTCTCTTCAATGTGTAGAGGCAACCTACTAATGCCACAATCCCCATCTATGTATGTCTACAAAGGGTTACTTTGACACTCCAATGGTCACTCTAGTTGCACCATTATGGAATACAACCATTCGCCAACTTGAGTCAGTTTTCTTGTGGACTCGACACAAATTGCTCTCATGCCCTCCAACTCCTCGTTTTGTTGTAGAATGTCCTCTCATACTATTGTGGCCTTCTTCTTCAATGTTAGAAGGATGACCTGGAATTGACAAAACTATTGTGGGCGTCCATCATCTAATACCACGGTATCCCCTGGCACCTCACCAATGGTGGACATGTATCCTAGTACCTCGCCAATCTGTTGTGCGTTGTTATTACCAAAAAACTCAGACACAACCATGGACACCTCACCATTGGATACCTCAACAATGAATGACACCTCCTCAGCAGTGGAAACCCCTGTGTCTTCGAGCACCTCGTCAATGGATGGAACTTTGAGTGTATGCTCTATTTTCTCCTCTAAGATGTCAACCAGAGTGATCAAGGGAGTCTCCAACAAGGGTGAACCCTACGTCACACTAGGTGTATCTACATGCTCCCCACAATCCTATGTGCCCTCAGCCTCACGCTAAACCTCCTCCTCAGGCTCCTGACATTTAAAGCTAGTTCTTCACCAACAATAATGCCCCTGTGGTCTCACCCTCTAACGATCCTTGTCTTGTCTGCTCCTTTTGGGGAAATCTAGTGCCCAGATTATGTTGACTCTCTAGTGTCTCAGCTGTAAGGACGAGGATGGATTTGGTCTATCACCTTCCTCAATTGGCCCAACCTCTCATCGTTCTAGAGGATTCCACCCCATAATTCCTGCATACTTAATCTTCCTTGAGCCATGGATTGTCTATGGTTTAATCCTTCACTATGCATACATGCCCAAATATCCCATGATCTAGTTTCCTACCCCACAGCTAGCCAAGATCATGGCTCTAATACCACTATAATATTCCTAATAGGAAAATACAAGAAATAACAGAGGCTATGAACTAACTACAAATTGCAATCTTAAAAACATGCAAGCACATGAATTAAACACCAGAAATATGAACCAAGCCTAAGTAATTTTATTAATGTGAGCATAATGGGTACAATAAATAGAAATAGTAGAACCTAGTCTTGCTACAAGCAAGCAAGGAAAAACTCAGGTGATAATAATGAAGCCCAAGTGTTGTAGAAGCTCCTCCTCAATTTCTGCACTAACCCAATAAATTTTTGTTGCTACTACCAAGTAGGAAATGGAAAACTTTCCCTCATAAGTGCTGAGAAAATTCTAATAAATTAGCAGATGTGGTTTCTAAACAAGGCCCAAAAAACCTAGAAAGAGAGTGGCCCAAAACCAACTTTCCAGGAAACCCACAAAGTGGTGCAAATTGTTAGTAGACTAGTAAAACACATTGTTGAAAGAAAGTGGATTTATGGCTTGAATATCATCTGAATCATGTTGAAAATGAAACCATAGTCTCGTCTCCATATACCCACAAAAACCCAGAAAACGTTTGGGTTGATTCTGAGTGACGAGTGAGGCCACCAAATAGTGTGAGTGGCCATTTGGCTGGCTACACGCACTGCTGAGAAATAATGCTCTAGAAACTCCCAAATCCTTTGCGTAATGCCACTAAAATTCCACACAAAATCCCCTTTGGAGTCTACCTTCTTGATGCAAGAGCATCCAACACCCTTAGTCAAAGGGAGGAATCCAAAGCGGAAAAAGAAAGCAGACGTGGACCAAGGGAGCAAAACAAGGAAATTTTTGTTTTAAAAGAGATTTAAATATTTAAAGGATGGAATGGATAAGTCTCGAGGACTTTATAAATTGTAATCAACCATGTGTTATATGCATATATCCGTATGAGAGATTTAAGGGCTTTTGTTGGAGGATTGGTCGGATCCTTCCATGATCTGATCCAACAATCCTTTTATATATATATATTATTGAACCTGTGTGTTAAAAGTAGAAGAGAGGAGAGACAGAATTATATAGATAGAAGTTGTGAATTCGGAGTGTTGCATTGTAGTCAAAAGGAGACTTTGTTCTAAGGCTGAAATCCCTTAGTTGTAATTGTGCTGCGTATATTATAATATATATGTGTGTTGTGTTTACAACGTGTGTGTGTAATATGTGTCTTTTCAACTCCGTTTCATATATGTGTGTGAATGGGTTCAATCCCAATATTGTATGCATGTGTTCGACCATCGATCACCGTAGGATCGATGGCGATTTAATGAAATACTATTATATATAACTGTTCTGTCGAGTGTTAACAGAGCGTGAATGACAGAGAGACATAAGATTGCTTGGATGAACTGGGCGCGCGATTTTGAATAGGAGCTCCCGCGCCTCTGCAATTGCGCCTCCTGCGGCCCTCCGCAGGCCTCCTGCCTGGCAGCCCCTGCTGCTGGGGCCCCCACCTTTCTCCTCGACTCCCCCGTAGTCGGACCCCATCCCTCCTTTGGCCAACGCCACAACTGGATTATCCCCGTCCTCCCCATGGCTAGGATCGATCCCTCTCGAATGGAAGATAATGAAGGCCAGGCTAAGATCTTCACCTCTCTTATTTCTGAAAATGCATCCAGCAGAAACAAACCTACAACTTCAAAGTTTGTCAAGAAACTGGCTGACATCCCAGAAATCTCTCTCCCTCCTTGTCTCCCAAGGAAGGCAACGATCTCTCTAGTAGAGAGAGGTCTGGTTGGACAATTTACTGGCTTGTGGCCCTCACCCAAAGCTGTTCAGAAATGGGTGGAGCGCAACTGGAATGTGAACATCCAAGGAAAAATCACCATAAGATTCTGTGGAAGAGGTTACTATACTTTCCTCTTTGAAACCAAAGAAGACCGGAATCTCATCTTCAGAAATGGTCCCTACTTCATGGATTCGAGAGGTCTTTACCTGAACAGATGGTCTCGTAACTTCGACCCAGAAATGGATATACCTAATGCAGTCCTGGTTTGGGTTCGCTTGCCCCATCTCCCTCTTCATTGCTGGGGAGACGAATCGGTTAAAGCCATTGGGAACGTTGTGGGAAAATACATCGACAGATGCAAACCAAAGGACAACATGGATGCTTTTGCAAGGATCTGTGTTGAAGTCGACTTAGGAAAAGGCCTTCAGGAAGCAATAAAGATCAAAGTGGACCAATGGACCCATATTCAACAGTTGGACTATAAAAAAATCTCGTTCAAATGTAAGGTATGCCATGAATATGGTCATTTTGCTAATAGGTGTAGTAAACTAAAAGAAAATGAAATGAATGAAAACAATGAAGCTAGTGAAGACACATGGGAACAAGTCAAAAGGAAGAAATCAAACCCCACTCAAAGCTGCCAAAAAAAGTAGGCAGGAAATCAAATAAAGAAATAAGACACGAAACAAAACCTAAAGAAATGGCCACAGGTACTCAACAACCGATGGACTCTTTTTTGGCCAAGCAAAGAGGAAGTGGGGAAAAGATAAAGGAGAAGAGCGGGGCCCACCAAAAATCCAGTAAGTAATGATTTTGGTCTCTTGGAATAGTAGGGGCCTGGGCTCCTCTCTAAAATCCAATGCAGACCGGGATATAATCAGTCAAGAGTAGCCAGATTTATTTCTGATCCAAGAGACCAAAATGTCCAACCAAGACTTTCAAAAATTTTCAAAAAGACACAAAAGCTATGCAAGAACAGCAACAGACTCACTGGGTGCCTCAGGAGGAATAGGCACATTCTGGAACAAGAGAAAATGGGACCTAACCAGAAAAAATTCAACTTATTGGTGGGTCAGAAATGATCTAAAAATAAAACCACAAAAGAAAGATTTACTGTGCTCAACATTTATGCTCCAAACCATTACAGGAACAAAGCATACTGTTGGGATTCTATCAAATCAGAGTTGCAGGCATGTCAAAATAGGAAGGCAGTTCTGGGTGGTGACTTGAACTTAATAAGAAACATTGAAGAAAAGATAGGAGGAAAATATTTTGCTGACCCCTCAAGAGATGCTCTAGAAGAAATAATAGGAACCCATAAACTCATCAACATTCCACCATGCAATGGGAAATTTACATGGAGCAATAAGAGAGCAGGAACACATAACAAAACATAACATCAAAGAAAGAATTGACAGGATATTAACCCATGAAAATATAGCAGCAGGATTCTCCTCAATAAAAAGTAAGATCGTCCATGCCACAACTTCAGATCATAAGCCAGTGGTCTTGATCCTAGATAGAATAAGAAATCTCGGCCCAATCCCTTTCAAATACAATAAAATTTGGGACAGCAAGGAGGATTTCCGAAAGATCATCAAAGAAAGTTGGGAGATGGAAGTCATTGGATCCCCCCACTATGTCTGGGAATCCAAATTAGAATTCCTAAGATCAGCAATCAAATAGTGGGAAAAAGAGAATGCAGCAATAGAGAAAATTAAAAAAATTGAGCTACATAGAAAATTGGAAAAATGGAATCAGGAAAAGGAGGCCCAGCAAACTACAAAGGAAGAGCAAACTCAGGAAAAGGAAATCTCTATACAGGCAGAAAAGAGCTGAGGAAGAGGAGATGAGACAAAAATCAAGGTGCCTTTGGCTCAGCGTGGGAGATAAAAACACATCTTTCTTCCATAATAATCTCAAGCTCAGACGAGCTGGAAATCAAATAGATAAAATCACTATTGAGGGTAAATAATTAAGAGAGCAAGAGGAAATCAAAGAAGCAGCTCAGAACCACTTCAAATCACTCTTAACTGTTGACCATCATTCCTTGGACAACATGGACTTCCTCCTACCAGTAGAATGTAAAATCAATGAGCAGTAAAATAGCGAGTTGGAGCAAGAAGTCTCAGAGGAAGAAATCAAAGATGTTGTGTGTAGTATGCAGTCGGACAAGGCCCCTGGGCCGAATGGCTTCAAAATTGCTTTTTACAGGACTCATTGGGATATAATAAAGAAAGATCTCATTAGGATGGTCAAAAATATTTTCAAAAAAACCAAGATGGGAGAAAATACAAAAACTTCCCATTTGGTGCTTATCTCCAAGGAACCAAACACCCCTCCTTTGATCGCTTCATACCCATTTCCCTCTGCAATGTCTCCTACAAAATTGTCACCAAAATCTTGGAAAATAGATTGAAAAAGATCTTGCCCACTCTCATTTCAAAGAACCAAGGAGGATTTGTCCCCAAAAGACAAATATCAGACAATGTCATCTTGGTCCAAGAAGCAATTCACAACGGTTTGCAAAGAAAGGAAAGAGGTATGATCATAAAACTTGACATGGCAAATGCCTTCGATAGGGTCAATCACCAATTTTTAGTAGCCGTTCTCCAGAAGTTTGGAATATCCAACAGATTTATAAACATCATTATGGAATGCATATCAAATCCTTGGATAACTCCCCTAATCAATGGAAGGCCTAGTCACTACTTCTGAAGTTCCAGAGGATTGATACAAGGTTGCCCCCTCTCTCCCTTCCTTTTCATCATCATGGCGGAAACCTTAAGCATACATATGGAAAATCTAAGGAAACAAAAGGAGATAACAGGCATAAGTATCGTGAGAGGAATAAAAGAAATAAATCACTCGCTCTTTGCATATGACACTCTCTTAATAGGAGGAGCCTCAAGCTTAATCGCAAGGAGATTCAAGAGAATCCTAGACACTTTCATGGTTGTCTCAGGGGGACTGCTTAACGACAAAAAGTGTAGAATTTATACTTGGAATGTCTCGCTCCAAGTAATGCAAATAATCTCTTTAATCATGGACATCCCAGTCCAAAGAAACTGGAGCCACTTTTCCTATCTTGGCCTTCCCTTGGCAAAGGAACTTGTCAAGTCTGAGATCTAGAACAAGCAGATTGAAAAATGAGAGGGCTTCTACAAAGTTGGGGGTTGTCGTGGTTAAACCTAGCGGGCAGGGCCATCCTCATAAAAGCTCTTCTTTCAACCCTTCCTATTTATAAGTATGTTGTTACTTTGGCCCCAGCTAGTATTCACACACAATTGGAGCTAATTATGAGAGGCTTTCTCTGGCAAGGAGGGAAACAAGATACAAAAAAAATCAGTTTGGTCCGATGGGAACAAGTGATCCTCCCCTTCGAAAAAGGTGGCATATCCATCAAAATCTCAATCCTAACTAATAAAGTGATGGGCTTCAAACTTGTGTGTAGAATGCTAATGGAAAAAGGCAATTGGTGGGTTGAGGCCCTCAAGAAAAAATACCTCAATGACGAGCACTCCAAGGTTCTCACTGATTTTATTGTGGAAAGACCATGCACTCTAGCATGGAGACTTATCAAAAAAGTCATTTGCCAAATCAAAAATCATATCTCTAAGTCCCCTGGAAATGGAAAAGATATAAATCTTTGGACAGATAGAAATATGGGCTCAGAGCCAAGAAATCTTCTCCATCAATTCAAACCCTTGAAAATATGGATGGAGGATAAAAGCATTCATTCCCTATATGATATCTCGGTTTTGGACCTCAATAATTGGTCTGCTTGGAGGGACCTTCCTCTTCCAAATCACCTCAAAAATCAGTGGGCAAATCTGAAGAGAACGCTGATGGTAGCTGCTCCAACAAATAAATCCGCTCAAGACAGCTTCGTTTGGGACCCATGCGGAGGAAAGTTCACTATGAAAGATGGGTATCAAATCCTCAAATCTAGTATCAACTTAGATAACTGGAACCTTCGGTCTGCAGTTTGGAAGAATGAATGCCTCCCAAAGATAAAAAAAATTGCGTGGACTCTCCTAAAAGGGAAGATCCTCACTGCTGAAAACCTAAAAAAAAGGGATTTAAGGCCCTTCAATGCGTTGCCTCTGCGGTTAGGAGGAGGAGAGCAGTTAACATTTATTCCTCGATTGCTCCTTTTCACAATATTGTTGGCACCAAATCATCAACTCATTGAGGTCTCCTAGAGAAAACTTCGATCAGCTCACAACTCTTCATAGAAATTGGAAAAAAGGATACTCGCACGCAAGAAAAGGAAAAGCCACAATTACTCGATTATGGAGATGCATCCCTTCTACTCTATGTTAGCAAATTTGGCTCTCTGGGAACAACTGCATATTCAAAAACCAAAAGCCAAACCTAGCTCTCACCCTGGCCAAAACTATGGACCTAGTTTTAGAAATGATAGGTGCCAACACTGTAACAAAAACCAACCACAACAACTGGCAGAAAGAAGAGGAAGAATGGTACAATAGATTCCCATTGGTTTACTCAAATAATAAACAATATCTAGCAAAGTCAGGTAAGGGGGGAAAAATGGAAACTCAGTGGAACTCAAAATGAAATAGAACAATGGATTCAAGAGCAAAAGACTATCACTCTTCAGTTTGATGGTGCCTCCAAAAACAGCCCAGACAAGTTGGAGCAAGGGGAATAATCACAGACCAAAATGGGCAAGTCATCACCACTTACGAATGGGGACTGGGAAATACGACAAACAACTTGGCAGAGGCCTATAGCCTGCTTCTAGTTACCTGCATTCTAAAAAATCCCCAAGTTAAAAATCCAGTCATAATTGGCGATTCGACAATTATGATTGCAGCTATGGTTTCAGGGGGCGACTTCAAAAATCAGGCCCTCAGTAGAATCAAGCACAGGATTGTGGATAAATTAAAATAATTGGGGATTATTCAATTCAAACACGTCCTGAGGAATTATAATATCAAGGCAGATTCTTTAGCAAATAGTGCAATCACCAGACCCATAGGGAAGATCTGTGAGAACAACAACACATATGATAAATCAATCCCATAAGACACCCCTCCCCACAATCAGGCTCGTGATCCAAGGCTTCAACATTCATCTCAACAAAAAGTCCACCTCTCCCTTCAGTCCATGCAGTTGGACATCCGATTCACTCCACACTGACAGTATCCATTCCCACATCCTAAGCGCTGTCAAGGAAATCTTCAGGCTTATGCAAAATCTGTACTGGATAATGGACCGGGAGGAGTCTCGTGAAAATATCACTCAGAAGTTAGGCAATGGTCATTTCACTATCCTTAGAGGCTGCTCAAGAAATATGCGAACTGACATTTGGGACAGGAACTTAACAGAGCAGTCTGATCTGCATTCAAAGGCTCTGAAGCTTGAGTGGGCTTATAAACAACCCATTTTGTTTTGGTCTAGCTAGTTCAGTGTTGCAATTGCACTCAGCTCTCTCAGCAAAGGCTCGAGCTCCCGTTTCAGTTCGCCCCTGGTGCTCTTCAGCCAAAGAAGCTCCTCTAAGTTAGCTCTGCGAGGTATCTCTGAGCCGTCCGATCCGCACATAGAGGCTCCGAAGCCTGAATGGGCTTATAATCAAACTGTGGTTCATTGGTTCAGCCAATTTTGTGTTGAAGTTGCGCTCTGCTCTCCAGGAAAAGGCTCGAGCTCCCGTTCTAGATCGCCCCTGGTGCTCATCAGCCGAAGAAGTCCCTCAAAGACAGCTCTGCGAGGTATCGACTGCGTCTGTAGGGATTGTTTTTTAGTTCTTTTCTCTAACACCAGTGTTGTCTTTGTGATCCAGCTCCTTTCATTTTCACTGGTCTCTGTTCCGCAACTCTCTATTTTTCATTCTCTCTGTTACCATCCTCACGCTCTCTCCTTTGTTCTTTATTCCCCCTTCAAAAACTGCTTCCTCCATCCTTCTGAGATTCTTTGTTTCCTACCCCCTCTCACCTACGGAGCTCCGCTTTTTATCCTCTCTCCACTGAACTGCTCCTCCGCCATCAACTCTCTAATCTGCCTGCCTTCTTCCTCCAAAATCTCTGTCAATCTTCACTCTCCTCTCTGTAGCAATCTATTCCAGCTCTGCCTCAAGATCTCCAAGTTTATTCAAGACTTGTCAACAATGTCAGAAAATCCTTTGGACCGTGTCATCACCAACAACAGTTGCACCCTCTGCAAGGCACACTGCTTCATGATTGCCCGCTTCATCAAGCACTTCAATGAACTCAAAGAAGAAGTTCAGTCAGAGAACAAATCTAAGAAGAAAAAATTTGAAAAATAGAAGGCGGAAATTGAAGGCCTCAAAGAGAAATGAAATCACTTGGAAGAAGCCATCAGCCACATAAAATCTGTGAACCAAAGCATGCAAGGGGAGGCTTCAACCAAGAACAACAATAAGAAAGAGCAGCCGCCGGATGAGTCGGTCAATCAGTTCTGGTAAAATTATCTTATGCATTGTAAATAGTGTCTTCTCCTAGGTCAGTTCATACGACAATATAGTCGGTTTGCCTTCCAAGTCTTAAATATCAAGCCTAGTGAATTGGATCAAGGGACTGCATGCCCATTTTGGATCAATTCTACTTCGCTTCCCTTAGTATCTGTAATGTGACTTGTCCCTCCACTGAAGTCTTTTATAATATAACAGTATTCAACCGTGTTAAAAATAAATAAATAGAGCATGAATGGCAGAGACAATGGCAGAACTGTGTTTAACACAGAAATCCATCAAAGGAAAGAAAAATCAAAGTCCAAGAGGAAGTGGCGAGAATGCACAATGACCGTTTAATCACATGGATCAATGGTTCAGATGATTTCCCTTCATTGCATCGACATATTGTTTTTATAAAGGGACAGTTCTTTTAAATATGGGAATAAGCGATATGCAATCAAATCACAACCGTCGGATCAATTTCAGATTGACGGTTGAGATCTAATCGACAATCGCTTTTCAGCAAGGCAAAGGATAATGGGGAGTCAGGATAGTGAAGTGCCGACGACCGATAAGCAATATCACCGATAGGCCAATCAATGATCGAAGGTATCAGCAATCAAAGGACTGAGGAACAACGCTTAAAGTGACGGACCCGCCAATATTTATGGAGGCGGGGTTATAATATTTGAAGTCCGACTGTTTGTGTTCCAGAGTGGGGTTTTGTATTTTTCCCTATGTATTTTGTATTAAGTGTGGCCGAGGTGTTTTAAGGTTTGAACGCCTATGTATAATGCATCCAATGGGCAAAAAGCTCCTATTAGATGTTAATAAAGACCCAATAGTGGAATGGTTGAAAGGGTCTAATGTAAGTCCATGGTTAAAGGCTTAAAGCCTTAAGGAACACTTCCGATAGGCTTAGTGGGCCATAACCCATAGGCCTCTAGATTGATTTGTTAAGGAAAATGGATTTTCATTAACCCCCAAAATATCCTTTTCATCATTTGGTATCAGAGCAGACGAAGATTCTGCGTACAAGAGAAGAGGAAGGATTCCAGAGAGAAAGAAGAAGAGCAGACAGTTGGTTAAAGATGAAGAGTTATCATCTTACTGTCACACAAAGAATGACACCAAAAGGTGATAAGATTTGCAACATCCTAAGAGCAGGGAGTGCTCAAGAGAAGTTGAGAACAACTTCCAACTGCGGTTGAGTAAAAGTTGTTGATGTAGAATTGTTAGTCAGCAAGAGGTTCAAGGAGAGAACCATAGAGCTTGCCAAAATACCAAGTCCAGAGGAGAGTTTGGTGACCTAAGTGGCAGTCGGGAGGACTTGTTGTTGCAGAAGTTTGTTTGCAACTCCCGAAGACCATGAAGGCAATTCCACTGAAGAAGTGAAGTGGGTAGAATTACTAAGGACAAGGAGAAGCATATGACCAGGAGGTCATAAATTTTGTGCCTCTGGAGTCTGATGCAGGAGCATCCGACACCCTTAGTCAAAGGGAGGAATCCAAAGCGGAAAAAGAAAGCAAACGTGGACCAGGGGAGAAAAACAGGGAAAAATCTGTTTTAAAAGAGATTTAAAGATATAAAGGATGGAATGGATAAGTCTGGAAGACTTTATAAATTGTAATCAACCATGTGTTATATGCATGTATGCATATGAGAGCTTTAAGGGATTTTGTTGGAGGATTGGTCAGATCCTTCTGTGATCTGGTCCAACAATGCTTCCTTATATATATGTGACTGAACCTGCGTGTTCAAAGTAGAAGAGAGGAAAGACAGAGTTATATAGATAGAAATTGTGAATTCAGAGTGTTGCAATGTAGTCGAAAGGAGACTTCGTTCTAAGGCTGAAATGCCTTAGCTGTAACTGTGCTGCATATATTATAATTTATATGTGTGTTGTGTTTACAAGGTGTGTGTGTAATATGTGTTTTTTCAACTCTATTTCATATATGTGCGCGAATGGGTTTAATCCCAATATTGTATGCATGTGTTTGACCATCGATCACAGTAGGATTGATGGCAATTTAATGAAATATTGTTATATATATAATTGTTCTGTCGAGTGTTAACAGAGCGGGAATAGAAGAGACTATGGCAGAACTGTGTTTAACGTAGAAATCCATCAAAGGCAAGCAAAACCAAAGTCCAAGAGGAAGTGGCGAGAATGCACAGCGACTTTTTAATCACATGGATCAACGGTATGAATGATTTCCCTTCATCACATCAGCGGATCATTTTTATAAAGGCACAGTTCTTTTAAATATGGGAATAAGCGATATGCGATCAAATCACAACCGTCGGATCAATTTCAGATCGACAGTTGAGATCTAATCGGCAATCGCTTGTCAGCAAAGCAAAGGATAATGGGGAGTCAGGACAGTGAAGTGCCGACGGCCGATAAGTGATATCATTGATAGGCCAATCGGCAATTGGAGGTGTTAGCGATTAGAGGTTGGTTGGATCGGAGGACTGAGGAACAACACTTAAAGCAGTGAACCCGCCGATATTTATGGAGGCAGGTCCATAATATTTTAAGTCCAACTGTTTGTGTTCCGCAGCATGGTTTTGTATGTTTCCCCGTGTATTTTGTATTAAGTGTGGCCGAAGTGTTTTAAGGCTTGAACGCCTATGTATAATGCCTCCAATGGGGAAAAGCTCCTGATAGATGTTAATAAAGACCCGGTAGTGGAATGGTTGAAAGGGTCTAATGTAAGTCCATGGTTAAAGGCTTAAAGCCTTAAGGAACACTTCTGGTAGGCTTCGTGGGCCATAACCCACAGGCCTCTAGATTGATTTGTTAAGGAAAATGGATTTTGATTAACCCCCAAAATCTCCTTTTCATCACTTCTCCTCCAACCAATCTATTTCAGAAATTAGTTTCCATCTTCCACTATGCAAGCTTTCTGTAGTGAGCTCTACGCACTACTAGAATGGAGAAATTCAGCCCACCAAATGGCCAAGACTTTTGCCCTGCAAAACACAAAATTTCGGTCTCAATGTAGTAAATCTCTCTGCAAATCATCAGATCTCTCGATTCATTCTAGCTAAAGAAACTTGAGCTCCACAAAATGCTTCTACACCTAGGAAGTGCACAAAACTGGGTGAACACCCGCAATAAAGCTCTGTGGAAATCTTGAATTGGACTCCCCAAATTTCCTCACTAGGTAGACACTCGAAGTTCTCCAAAATGAGGGTGGAATTCCACTTGGAGCTCATGTGCTAAACAACACTTCTTTTCGTGTGCTAAAAAAATCCAAGAGAAGATGTAATGCGAATTGTAATAGTCCAAAGATGATCCACAAAATGAGTCCCTCCTCCTTTTATATTTTCTCTCCATCCTTCTAGACTCTTTTTAATATTATTTTATTGGTGGGGGCCATTTTCCACTTAGTTACTTCTTCCACCATTTTAATAAAATAATAATTTGTCGCCAATCTGAAATAAAATAATACTTGCCACCTTTCTCCAAAATACTAATTGCCCCTTTTAATTAATATTACCAAAATTGGGCAAAATTCCCATGCTTAGAAAATTGGGGATATTGCAAGGAGTAAGTTAATATGAAGTTCCATACAAAGGGATCTTATGTAGTGAAGCTTGTAACACCCTCTCCTACATTTACCCGCTTTTACACGCTCTTGAGGCTAAACATGAGTTGAGTGCTACTATGACATGACCCGACCTCCAAGTTCCAGTTATGGAAGTGGGGCCTACAATCGGAACACATACTACCACCCCTTAAGGACACTAGACACTCAATAGCCTGACAACCATCTCTGGTGATCAATCCCTAAGCTAGAACTCATTTTCACAAGCTTGACATCCCAACCACACCCATAACACACTGTGCATGCATTTATGAGGCTCCAACCACACTCGCTTGTGGTTATGACTGATATTTCCTTGTTTTGTTCCAATAGTTGAGAGATATATGTCACTTTTTCAAGGCTAGTCTTCAAACCACTTCCCAGAAGTGCCCAAAACTTTCCAAAATCATGTCTAAGATGTTAATAGGTCTAACAATGAATGTTAAGGTTATAACTCACCTAAAACATGATAGTATCATGATAAACATTTCGTCAAATATATAATAAACATAGTAGTTACAGGTTATGAATGCATGTCTGGTCATGATCGTCTTAACTTCATCAGAAAATCATCAAGAAGGAGCAATGACCTCTTAAGCTAGATACAACAATACTTGTTAGCATATGCATTCATCAATCATTCAATAACTTATTAAATCATGAACAAGATCCATAGTAAGAGCACATCATATAACTGTGCATATAACCAACATATAACCAAAATAGAATCCATGACAAACTAGCCATAAAATCAACACATTAACCAATACAAGTTCTCATAGATCACAATAGGAAAATAATTCATATTAACGTATGCAAATGCCAACCAAGTCAAGGACTTCCATGTACCACCTGACCATAGATTGGTTGAACCAAAAGCTCTCTTTCAACCAATCTCCCTTGTGTCATATTCCAAGAATGAATGTGGGATCATATGGGTTAAACCAGAATAGAACCAACCAGGGCATTCAGAAGCCAAACCATCTCAACCCTCAATCATACTGATTTCACCTAACCAATCCAGAAACCACTAATCACTAAACCAAATAGGTCTCTTCCCAAGTTTTCCAGGGCTCCATGGATTCTATCTCAACCCACGATCTCTAGGAAACCCAAGTTGTTAGAGGGCTCCATATATCTCCTATCTCAACCTACAACCTCTAAGGAACCCAAGTTGTTACAGTGCTCTAAAGATTCTATCCCAACCCACAACCATAGGGAACTTGAGAACCAATAACAATCCAAAAGGGGAAACCATTACATCATGGCTATCCAGGAAATGCCAAGGCAAGGTTAAACCCAATGTCAATCCAAGAAAATCCCATGCCAATGACAACAAAATAACCAAATAACCAAATGCATGTACCATGCATTCAAATCCAGGCATGTTGAATCACACATGCACATTGTTACCTACAAGTCCACATCTATTTCCTATGCTTACTTATTATTGTCCAAACTTCCTCTTGCACTCCCTTGTTTTCCTTTGCTTGCTTTCTCCCTTACTTGTCCTTTGTCCTTTTCTGAAACTGATCAAAAGTGTTATGAAACCAGCTCACAAAAAGATAGAAAAGAAAGATAAACGCCTTAGAATTCAGCCTCTTCAACTGGGAAACCTCCTTTACATTACACAAATGAATAATTCTTGGAAGATACAAATGGCAAGACCTCCTTTCTATATATAGGAGTCTAAGGGGTCATAATATAATCAAAGCCAACATAATAATAATGTAAGGGCACAATAATAACAATATGGGGACTACATGGGCACAACAATATAATAAGGGGGTTGTACTAATATCAATAAGTGGTTACACTAGTAGTATAGGGACCTAACATACCCCTCTCCTTCAAAAAGTGTTGTCCTCAACGCTTGAGCAGTTCTTGATGCTTTTGTATAAATTTTTTGTCCTCCCATGTGGAATCTTCAGCAGGTAAGTTCTTCCACTTGATGAGATACTCTGAAATTGATCGATTTCGTAGCTGTCGGGTTCTTGTTTTTGTGACTGCTCTAGGTTCCAATATGATTTCTCCTTCCTCGTCA